>OY293419.1:31939822-32144077 GCA_958502065.1 Chrysolina americana | reverse complement strand
GGAAATGAATGTCAAGAATGATATATAATAATAATATGTAATTTACCTTGGAAATAAAGAAATATATGAATTCAACTCAAATATTGTTCATTTTATTCTCAATAGTCAAATGTTATTTTTTTTTTAATGTAATAATTCTCATAATTATCAGTAGATTTCTTAAATTCTTATTCTACCTGTCTCTACGAAAACTACCTTACTTGCTAAATATGTGAACTTGGCAAAGTCATGTAAATTTCAAACATTAGAGGAACGGCACCGTCACCGTTTTAATAGACACTTGCCATTCATATGGTTCCTCAAAGTAAATGTCTTTAACCTTAAATTACAAGTGAACAGAAGAGTTCGTGTGTTGAAATGAAAATAATTGATAAAATAAGACTAATAAAGTTCTCAAAAGGAATCGTTTATGTGCACTGATACGGGGAAATTGTCTTGGTGATCTAACTGGTTATGAAGAAAAGTTCAGAAAGAAAGGAAAGTTCAAACTCGTGCACTGGATTGCTTGTTGAATTTGGATTTATATAAGGATCAAATACCTTTCTGGTTCTGGTAGATTCCAGCTTCTCCTATTTGGCTTGCAGGTTGGATTTCTTACCAAACGTTTTTCAAGGTAAGTTGATTTCAGTTTCAGTACTTCCTAATTTGGTATATTAAGTGTTTCTGTGGAGATTTAGATATAATTCTTCATCTATTTGGAATTTTGATGTCATGTTTCTCTGCTTTTTTCAAAATCGAACTCCGCTTCCTTTCTTGTTGATAACTCTTCTCCTCACTTTTTTCCGTTACCAGGCCCATTATTTTCCGATTTTCACAAACACTCTCGATCACTTATGGTTGTCAGTCACTGATTTTTATTTATTTCTTATAATTAATTAACCTATTTACAATTATTTCTATATGGTACATTTTTATTTTATTTCTACTAAAATTTAATTGAGTTTTTACATTTTTATACATGATATTTATTTCCTCTTCAGTTGCTGATATGACCTTTTTCTTGACTTTAAGTTTCCCAGTTCTTTTTCTAAACTCTACCTGTGATTGGCTGTGTGACAGTTTCATATACAATATATATATATATATATATATATATATATATATATATATATATATATATATATATATATATATATATATATATATATATATATATGAAAACTAAAAGTTCGGGTTGAACCGCGTCTAGAATTTGTTGAAATTCGACGTTTCGGCTCCGATTTTGGAGCCATTTTCAAGAACTGAAATAGAAAGAAAATTAATGAAAGGATAATACGTAATTCTACGCTGAGGTCTCAATCTGCCTACTCCTCAGGTATAATTACGTTAGGTTTTTGTGACTTGACGTCGGGGTCTCAATCTGCCTACTCCCCATGTCTCGTCACTGGTTCTCTCTAAGGTCTCAATCTGCCTACTCCTTCGAGAGAACTGAGGAATTGTGGGTTGAGGAACTGTATTTATAGTGGACGTGGCTGTAATGGCCGTGTGCAATGTATTGGCGCGAGGTGAACTATGGGCGGGAACTGAATTGGCGCTAGATGAGCTGTGTGCGGGAACTTGGTTGGCGCTAAGTGAGCTGTGTGCGGGAACTGGGTTGGTGGGAAATGAGTTTATGCGTGCAATGAGAGGCTTCCAGGTATTGGGAAGTCTACGTCCGTCGTCGCGAGTGTTGAGGCAATTGGGGCGCTTCTCTATCTCAAGGGCTTCTCGGATGATCCTGGTTTGCAGAGTTTTCTCGGTGGAAATTGTTTTTGTGTTTTTGAAGTCTATTTTGTGACCTGTGTCTTCTCGATGTTTATAAAGTGCGGAAGTGGAAGATGCCTGACGCACAGCAAGTTCGTGTTCGTAGACTCTGGAAGTTACTCGTCTGTTAGTCTGGCCAATATAAGTTCTCGGGCAGTCTGAACATGGTATTTCATATATACCTTGAGAATCGTTTGGTATTGTGTCCTTGGGAGATCTGAGGAATTTGGATATTTGGTTGTTGGCCGTGAATATTGTTTTTATCTCGTGTTTTCTCAAGATATTACTGATTTTGTCTGTCACACCTTTGATGTATGGTAGGAAAGCTTTGTGTGGCTGAATACTCTCTAGTGGATCGTTCGTTTTTGGAGGACGGGTCAGTTGATGGCGGATAGACTTGTCGATTAGCGAATTGTTGTAACCATTTTGGAGTAAGGCTGATTTCAGTTTGTCCAGCTCTTGTGGTCTATTCTGGTTGTCGGTAAGCTGAATTGATCTGTATATCAGGGAGTTCAATACGGAGTTTGTTTGTGCTGGATGGTGATGAGAGTTTGCGTGTAGGTATCGGTTGGTGTGGGTCTGTTTCCTGTGTACTGTGTGGGTGAAAGAGTTGTTGGATTTCGTGATGAGAACGTCCAGGAAAGCTAGGGAGTTGTTCATTTCGGTCTCCATTGTGAATTTCATGTTGGGATGGATATCGTTTAGGTGATCTAAGAACGTGTTTAAGATTTCGTAACCATGAGGCCATATGACGAAAATGTCGTCAACGTATCTGAACCAGCAAGTAGGCTTGTGGTCAAATGCTTCTACAGCCCTGGTTTCGAAGTCTTCCATGAAAAGGTTTGCAAGGACTGGAGAAAGGGGGGAACCCATGGGAGCACCTTTCACTTGTTTGTAGTAAGTTCCTTGGAAGAGGAAGTACGTGTTGTTCATACAGTGATTGATGAGGTCCAGGGTGTCTTTTGGAATTCTGTGTTTAGTTTTGAGGATTTCTAGCGTGTCCGTTAGGGGAATGTTTGTGAAGAGGGAGACAACATCGAAGCTCACTAGGATATCGGTGTTCTGGATTCTATAGGATTTGAGAAGGTCTAAGAAGTGGAATGAATTTTTCACGTAGGATGAAGCTTCTTCTGCTCGTGGCTGAAGAGTACTCGCCAGATACTTGGCCAGGTTCTGGGTTGGTGATCCAAAGGCACTAACAATAGGTCGGAGTGGGATATCAGGCTTATGTATTTTTGGAAGTCCGTAGATACGAGGGGTGCGTGATGACTTCTCTCTAGGGATAGTGGCTTTCTTGGTTTCGGCTGGTAGTTTAGAATTATTGATCAGATTCTTGGTCTTCTTTTCGAGGTAGGTTGTCGGGTCTCGTTGGGTGATCTGATACTCGGATGAGTTTAACAGTGTGCTCATTTTGTCTACATAATCTGAGGTATTCAGAACTACCGTGGCGTTGCCTTTGTCTGCTGGGAGAATGATTATGTCAGGGTTGTTGTGGAGGTTTCTGAGGCAATGTTTTTCGGCAGGTGTTATGTTGGATGGAGGGAGTTTTGGTCTCCTAAGTGTGGTGGCAATATCTTGTCTGGTTTCTTCAGCTGTGTTTTCTGGTAGATGGGTTATAGCGCTTTCTATTTGTGTAATGATGGTTTCTGTTGGGATTCTGTTTGGTGTGATGGAATAATTGAATATATTGAATATATATATATATATATATATATATATATATATATATATATATATATATATATATATATATATATATATATATATATATATATATATATATATATATATGAAACAGGGATATGCTCTCGAGGGAAATTGTGAATAACAAGAAGGAACATTTTATTGGACTAAGCCCTCTAGTGAAAATGCAACCGTAGACACGTGTTTCGATCTTAAGGATCTCATCAGTACGGTGAAAGCAAGTGTAAGGATGTGCAACACTTGATTGCAGGTGAAACAACAAACGAACGGAGTCAACAAACAGGAGGCCAACCGCACATTTGTGGCTTCAGTCGGAACACCTCGTGTTTACAAGGCAAGAAACGACGTCGCCACGGAGGCAGCTATAGCTACCTGCGTGACATCCGAGTCCAGGAATATAAATGAAACAGGGATATGCTCTCGAGGGAAATTGTGAATAACAAGAAGGAACATTTTATTGGACTAAGCCCTCTAGTGAAAATGCAACCGTAGACACGTGTTTCGATCTTAAGGATCTCATCAGTACGGTGAAAGCAAGTGTAAGGATGTGCAACACTTGATTGCAGGTGAAACAACAAACGAACGGAGTCAACAAACAGGAGGCCAACCGCACATTTGTGGCTTCAGTCGGAACACCTCGTGTTTACAAGGCAAGAAACGACGTCGCCACGGAGGCAGCTATAGCTACCTGCGTGACATCCGAGTCCAGGAATATAAATGAAACAGGGATATGCTCTCGAGGGAAATTGTGAATAACAAGAAGGAACATTTTATTGGACTAAGCCCTCTAGTGAAAATGCAACCGTAGACACGTGTTTCGATCTTAAGGATCTCATCAGTACGGTGAAAGCAAGTGTAAGGATGTGCAACACTTGATTGCAGGTGAAACAACAAACGAACGGAGTCAACAAACAGGAGGCCAACCGCACATTTGTGGCTTCAGTCGGAACACCTCGTGTTTACAAGGCAAGAAACGCAGGTAGCTATAGCTGCCTCCGTGGCGACGTCGTTTCTTGCCTTGTAAACACGAGGTGTTCCGACTGAAGCCACAAATGTGCGGTTGGCCTCCTGTTTGTTGACTCCGTTCGTTTGTTGTTTCACCTGCAATCAAGTGTTGCACATCCTTACACTTGCTTTCACCGTACTGATGAGATCCTTAAGATCGAAACACGTGTCTACGGTTGCATTTTCACTAGAGGGCTTAGTCCAATAAAATGTTCCTTCTTGTTATTCACAATTTCCCTCGAGAGCATATCCCTGTTTCATTTATATTCCTGGACTCGGATGTCACGCAGGTAGCTATAGCTGCCTCCGTGGCGACGTCGTTTCTTGCCTTGTAAACACGAGGTGTTCCGACTGAAGCCACAAATGTGCGGTTGGCCTCCTGTTTGTTGACTCCGTTCGTTTGTTGTTTCACCTGCAATCAAGTGTTGCACATCCTTACACTTGCTTTCACCGTACTGATGAGATCCTTAAGATCGAAACACGTGTCTACGGTTGCATTTTCACTAGAGGGCTTAGTCCAATAAAATGTTCCTTCTTGTTATTCACAATTTCCCTCGAGAGCATATCCCTGTTTCATTTATATTCCTGGACTCGGATGTCACGCAGGTAGCTATAGCTGCCTCCGTGGCGACGTCGTTTCTTGCCTTGTAAACACGAGGTGTTCCGACTGAAGCCACAAATGTGCGGTTGGCCTCCTGTTTGTTGACTCCGTTCGTTTGTTGTTTCACCTGCAATCAAGTGTTGCACATCCTTACACTTGCTTTCACCGTACTGATGAGATCCTTAAGATCGAAACACGTGTCCACGGTTGCATTTTCACTAGAGGGCTTAGTCCAATAAAATGTTCCTTCTTGTTATTCACAATTTCCCTCGAGAGCATATCCCTGTTTCATTTATATTCCTGGACTCGGATGTCACGCAGGTAGCTATAGCTGCCTCCGTGGCGACGTCGTTTCTTGCCTTGTAAACACGAGGTGTTCCGACTGAAGCCACAAATGTGCGGTTGGCCTCCTGTTTGTTGACTCCGTTCGTTTGTTGTTTCACCTGCAATCAAGTGTTGCACATCCTTACACTTGCTTTCACCGTACTGATGAGATCCTTAAGATCGAAACACGTGTCTACGGTTGCATTTTCACTAGAGGGCTTAGTCCAATAAAATGTTCCTTCTTGTTATTCACAATTTCCCTCGAGAGCATATCCCTGTTTCATTTATATTCCTGGACTCGGATGTCACGCAGGTAGCTATAGCTGCCTCCGTGGCGACGTCGTTTCTTGCCTTGTAAACACGAGGTGTTCCGACTGAAGCCACAAATGTGCGGTTGGCCTCCTGTTTGTTGACTCCGTTCGTTTGTTGTTTCACCTGCAATCAAGTGTTGCACATCCTTACACTTGCTTTCACCGTACTGATGAGATCCTTAAGATCGAAACACGTGTCTACGGTTGCATTTTCACTAGAGGGCTTAGTCCAATAAAATGTTCCTTCTTGTTATTCACAATTTCCCTCGAGAGCATATCCCTGTTTCATTTATATTCCTGGACTCGGATGTCACGCAGGTAGCTATAGCTGCCTCCGTGGCGACGTCGTTTCTTGCCTTGTAAACACGAGGTGTTCCGACTGAAGCCACAAATGTGCGGTTGGCCTCCTGTTTGTTGACTCCGTTCGTTTGTTGTTTCACCTGCAATCAAGTGTTGCACATCCTTACACTTGCTTTCACCGTACTGATGAGATCCTTAAGATCAAAACACGTGTCTACGGTTGCATTTTCACTAGAGGGCTTAGTCCAATAAAATGTTCCTTCTTGTTATTCACAATTTCCCTCGAGAGCATATCCCTGTTTCATTTATATTCCTGGACTCGGATGTCACGCAGGTAGCTATAGCTGCCTCCGTGGCGACGTCGTTTCTTGCCTTGTAAACACGAGGTGTTCCGACTGAAGCCACAAATGTGCGGTTGGCCTCCTGTTTGTTGACTCCGTTCGTTTGTTGTTTCACCTGCAATCAAGTGTTGCACATCCTTACACTTGCTTTCACCGTACTGATGAGATCCTTAAGATCGAAACACGTGTCTACGGTTGCATTTTCACTAGAGGGCTTAGTCCAATAAAATGTTCCTTCTTGTTATTCACAATTTCCCTCGAGAGCATATCCCTGTTTCATTTATATTCCTGGACTCGGATGTCACGCAGGTAGCTATAGCTGCCTCCGTGGCGACGTCGTTTCTTGCCTTGTAAACACGAGGTGTTCCGACTGAAGCCACAAATGTGCGGTTGGCCTCCTGTTTGTTGACTCCGTTCGTTTGTTGTTTCACCTGCAATCAAGTGTTGCACATCCTTACACTTGCTTTCACCGTACTGATGAGATCCTTAAGATCGAAACACGTGTCTACGGTTGCATTTTCACTAGAGGGCTTAGTCCAATAAAATGTTCCTTCTTGTTATTCACAATTTCCCTCGAGAGCATATCCCTGTTTCATTTATATTCCTGGACTCGGATGTCACGCAGGTAGCTATAGCTGCCTCCGTGGCGACGTCGTTTCTTGCCTTGTAAACACGAGGTGTTCCGACTGAAGCCACAAATGTGCGGTTGACTCCGTTCGTTTGTTGTTTCACCTGCAATCAAGTGTTGCATATATATATATATATATATATATATATATATATATATATATATATATATATATATATATATATATATATATATATATATATATATATATATATATATATATATATATATATGAGAAACTTGATTGAGTCTTGGGTTGGACAGAACAAATAAACATTTGTCTGCCTGTCAATGTTGTAGGTATATATCCCACATTTTATGTGACAGGCAATATCTGGTTTGTCGAAGGAGATATACAAAAATGTTTCATACAAAAGTTTTATGAGTTCATGAGAGCTATATTTTGATATAATTTTCAAACATACAGGGTGTTTGGTGTAGGTGCTACAGACCAAAATGCCATTTTTTAAAATAGAACGTACTGTATATCATAACATATTCAGATTCTACGCTTAATTCTGATATCATTTCATGTTTAGTTTTTGGAATTTATTTTTAAAAATATCTCATACCTACAATAACTACTCTCTCTGCATCAGATCATATGAAAATTAGTCAAAATTATGGGTGTTCGAAGTAATGATTTCAAGTTTGAGTTGTGGAATTCAGTCAGGAATCATTTTGAATATGAAACAATTGCGAATTTGAAAGAGATGTATTCAGGAACAAATCGTCAATAACAATGTAATATAACTTGATGAATCATTTTATAAGAATAGTACCTAGATATATCATAGAAATTGTTCAAAGTGACGCCCATTAGATATTATACAGGCTTCGAAACGTCGAGTCACTTCTCTCGAACAAGTCGCTCTTATAATATCAGGCGTATATATCACTGCACGCTAGTCGAATTTTCATTTTCAGATCATCCACATTCAAAGGGGGGTGGTGACAATAATATCTTTTAAATAACCCCATAGGAAAAAATCAAGCGGTGATAAATCTGGGGAACGAGCCGGCCACCGAATTGGGCCCTTATTACCAATCCATCTATTTGGGTACGTTCTATCCAGATATTCAGTAACAACCTGTGAATTGTGAGGAGGAGCACCATCTTGTTACTACCAAATTCCTTTTCGTTCTGTTATGGGAATATCTTCCATCAACTGGATCAAATCATTTTCTAGAAAATGTAAATTTCGCAATCCATTGAGGTTTTCATTGAAAAAGTAAGGTCCTATGATGCGGCCGTTGAACAATCCACACCATACATTAATACCCCAAGTAGTTTGAAAATTACTTTCGCGGACCCAGTGGGGATTTTCTTGAGACCAATAGTGACTGTTATGTCGATTCACAACTCCATTATTGTGGAATCGCGATTCATCGCTCCACAAAATTTGACTGAATATGTTAGGATTATCATGTAATATTACCTGAATACTAGCAATGAATTCAAGTCGTCGTACAAGTCCGTGAGTTTTAAACCTTCTACCAACTGAATTTTGAATGGGTGGTATTTATTTTCTTTTAGAATTCTCTGTACATTAGATTTACGGAGTACGGAGAACGGATAGAAACATGTGTATGAATAATGATATAAGCCAACACATTGTCTTCAGTTCTAACAGATCTCGAATGATGACCATGCTTTGTATCAGAAGGAAATGACCCAGTTCGCAATTTTTCTTCAACTCTAGAAAAAGTTATTCATGACGGAATGGGCCTGTCTGGAAAACGTTCTTGGTATAGACGTTGTGCTTCACGGCAGTTTTTCTGACATTCCCCCAAAATCAATAACATATCAATGCAATCACTTGGACTAAACGCGAAAGGCCTACTGAAGTTTTCACATAACGAACACAGTTACTGTTTTGCAAAGAATCACTCAATCGAACTGGACAGTAAATACAATTCAACAACATTTGTTACTATGGCGTCAACAATCATAAGCTACTTGATGAAATTGTTTGTGCAATATAATGCAATTCACCCTCAAGTTAGTCACATTCCCAAGAACCATTTTCAATATCATATTCAACTGATATCGATTGAAAAAATCGACCAATATCGTAGAGGTGAGAATAATGGTTTTTATCGTATCATTGAATATTAATAAGCATCCTTTAAGTTGAATCTTCATTACAAATTATTAACATCATAACATCACAACAACACATAATACAATAGTTACAATATAATACGTTAGTTACTTTATAATACCCTAGATACGAAATGGCACGCTAAAATGACAATAATGTGACAATAACCAAAGTTGTTGATTTTATTTTCACATCATCGTTGTCAATAAAGCTGTGAATGTAACTTGATTATTATGCAATTTGAATAAATCTCGGAAGTTGCACATCCTCGATTATCATAAATCGCATAATATTCAGTAGGATTCTAGTACAATTAAATAAAAGATATAGACAGGATTCATGTACGCGTAAAAGTGTTTTGAAACCTTATATTAAACCGTACTCAAAGTGCAATAACTCAACAACGCCGTAAACGAATTTCAAAATCTAAACATGAAATGATATCAGAATTAAGCGTAGAATCTGAATATGTAATGATATACAGTGCGTTCTACTTTAAAAAATGGCATTTTGGTCTGTAGCACCTACACCAAACACCCTGTATATTTGAAAATTATATCAAAATATAGCTCTCATGAACTCATAAAACTTTTATATGAAACATTTTTGTATATCTCCTCCGACAAACCAGATATTGCCTGTCACATAAAATGTGGGACACCCGGTATATATATATCTATATATATTGTTTAGAAAATGAATGTGTGTGAAGAATTCTAGAGTGCCCTAAGTTGAGGTGACATTTGTTATGATGAATTGGTTATCAATAATTACAATAAAATAATAATAGTTTGAATATATTAATAATATTAGTGATAGTATTAGTGATTGTTGATAATAATAAACTGTATCATTATTTTCGTGATTTTTAGTAGTTGTAGAATTCGTAGAAAAATAATTGTATTGAATTCGAATTTTTGTTTTATAGTTTTCTTTAGTGAAAGTAGTTTGATTGATAGTAGCAATAGTAGTAGTTAGAAATTTGTTCCCTTTTATTCATATTTATAATAAGTGGTTTGTAGACTGTAAAGTATTGTATTCAAATAATATTTCAGAACGCCCTTACAAATACTTACTCTTTGCTTTTAGATATTACCTTTCTCTTTCTTTTCAGGTGCTCCAGCTGCTCTCTTGGTACGCCACATGAGAATCTCCCAATCTCAAGGTAGAATTCAGGAAAAGGATGTCAAGAATGATATATAATAATAATATGTAATTTACCTTGGAAATAAAGAAAGATATAAATTCAACTCAAATATTATTCATTTTATTCTCAATAGTCAAATGTTATTTTTTTTTTAATGTAATAACTCTCATAATTATCAGTAGATTTCTTAAATTCTTATTCTACCTGTCCCTACGAAAACTACCTTACTTGCTAATATGTGAACTTGGCAAAGTCATGTAAATTTCAAACATTAGAGGAACGGCACCGTCACCGTTTTAATAGACACTTGCCATTCATATGGTTCCTCAAAGGAAATGTCTTTAACCTTAAATTACAAGAAAACAGAAAAGTTCGTATGTTGAAATGAAAATAATTGATAAAATAAGACTAATAAAGTTCTCAAAAGGAATAGTTTATGTGCACTGATACGCGGAAATTGTCTTGGTGATCTAACTGGTTATGAAGAAAAGTTCGGAAAGAAAGGAAAGTTCAAACTCGTGCACTGGATTGCTTGTTGAATTTGGATTTATATAAGGATCAAATACCTTTCTGGTTCTGGTAGATTCCAGCTTCTCCTATTTGGCTTGCAGGTTGGATTTCTTACCAAACGTTTGTCAAGGTAAGTTGATTTCAGTTTCAGTACTTCCTAATTTGGTATATTAAGTGTTTCTGTGGAAATTTAGATGTAATTCTTCATTTAATTGGAATTTTGATGTAATGTTTCTCTGCTTTTTCCAAAATCGACCTCTGCTTCCTCTCTTGTTGATAACTCTCCTCACTTTTTTCCGTTACCAGGCCCGTTATTTTCCGATTTTCACAAACACTCTCGATCACTTATGGTTGTCAGTCACTGATTTTTATTGATTTCTTATAATTAATTAACCTATTTACAATTATTTCTATATGGTACATTTTTATTTTATTTCTACTAAAATTTAATTGAGATTTTACATTTTTATACATGATATTTATTTCCTCTTTAGTTGCTGATATGACCTTTTTCTTGACTTTAAGTTTCCTAGTTCTTTTTCTAAACTCTACCTGTGATTGGCTGTGTGACAGTTTCATATACAAGATGTTATAAATTTTATCTAATAATATTTTATTTTCAACTGGAAAAAATCTTTTTCTAATGTTTTCCTATTCTTTTGAATCTGTTTTACTTTGTTGATAACTAAGCTTATGGTTTTATGTGGCTGAAATTATTTTCTTCAAAGAAAAGTTAGCTTTCTTGTTTGAGTTCAGAGTGTTCCGTTTACTTGGCTCGTAATCTTATGATTTGAGAATATCACTTTATTTTGCAAGGTTTCTGAAGGATTTTTTTAATTAAAAGTGTAACATTTTGAACTGGCAGAGGTTATATCTTTTTGAAAAGGTATCAGTCAGGGTTGTTCTGTGAAACATTATTTTTATTTTCATTTCTATTAAGTCCAATATTTTTTAATGTCTATCTACTACTCTTATATTCTATTTTCATGACAATTTATATTATTATTATAATATATATATATATATATATATATATATATATATATATATATATATATATATATATATATATATATATATATATATATATATATATATATATATATACAGTGCGGTCCAAAGGTATGGAATAAATTCATTTTTAGCGTTATTATGTATTTTATGAAAAAATCCTGAAACAGGTCAATTTTTATTGGCAATTTGACAATTTACAGTATGAAAATATTACCCCCTTCTTGCACCCCCTCTGAATTATGAGCACCCCCTCAAAAATTTTAAATGAGAAGGGGGGTCGTGTGGCACCTTGTTCGAAAGGGATTTCCATTATTTGTTCAGCAATACTAAGTTTTTCAGATTTGGTGCAACCATAACGAAGAAAATTTTTTATTAAAATTTAAAAATATTGACACTGTAAATGATGTATCCGTTGAAACAACCTGAAACAGGTCGATTTCTATTCTCAATTTGACAATTTATAGTATGAAAATATCACCCCCTTCTTGCACCCCTTCTGAATTATGAGCACCCCCTCAAAAAATTTGAATGAGAAAGGGGGTTGTGTTGCACCTTTTTCAAAAGGGATTTTCATTCTCTGTTCAGCAATACTGAGAAAATTTATTCTGAATATGTCAAATGTTGATAGACTGAAGGAAATAATGTAACATAATGTTTAGGAAGTATATTTCAATTTGTTTTACAGTTAAATTAAATGTTCAAAATGACCACCATTCACTTCTTGACAATAAGCAAGGCGATCTTGGAATTCTCGTAGAACATTTTGTAGGACCTCAGGGGTTATGTTGTTAATTTCTTCCGATATCCTAGTTTTTAAATCTGCAATATTGTCTGGTCTATTGAAATATACTTTTGATTTTAAATAAAAGGTAATCGAGAGGAGTCAAATCGGGGGATCTAGGCGGCCATTCAATCGGTCCACGTCTGCCAATCCACCTATTGGGAAAAACTTCTGTCAAATAATCTCGAACAATACGTGTGTAATGCGGTGGAGCTCCGTCTTGTTGATACCAAATTGATCTATCTATTCCATTTGGATCATTAACATCGGGAAAAAGTCGTTTTAATGTAGGCACTAAAAAGTTCATCAAAAAACCTAGATAAACCTCACCATTAATTGTGCCTTCAAAAAAATAGGGGCCAATAATTTTGTTTTTAATGATACCAGCCCAAACGTTCACTTTTTTGGCATATTGTGTGTGAGCCTCACACATCCAATGAGGATTTTCTCTGCTCCAATATCTAGTTTTGTCTATTAACCGTTCCATTTAAATAAAAAGTAGCTTCATCAGAAAACACAATTTTGTTTATGAACTGCAAATCTGCTTCGATTCTATCCATCATCAGTTCACAGAATTGTTGCCTTCTATCAGGGTCATCCTCATTTAACTCCTGAACCAACTGAACTTTATAAGGATGGTATTTTTCTTTATGTAAAGCTCTCAATATCGATGATTTACTTACATCATTGTCGGCGGCAAGTTGTCTACTTGTAATATGCGGATTTTCCTCAATCGCTAACAGTACATCTAACTTTTTCTCCTCATCCAATGCAGCATTTCGACCTGGTTTTTGACGAGTTTTTACATGTCCAGTTTCACGGTATTTTGTTTCTATTTTGCTAACTGTAGATTGTGATACGTGTTGACCAGGGTATTTATTATTGAACATTTCACAAACTTCCGTTTGAGTTCGTGTTTTATTACCGCATCCAAGCATAATTAAAATGTCTATTCTTTGAGTTTCGGATAAATGAGCCATAGATGAATCGAATACACACAAAAATATTTTTCAATACACTGACTTCTGCCAGCAAAACACAAATATCAAAATAACAGTAGTCTACTAGATTGACATTATATTATTTATGGGTTTTGTGAATAATTTTTTGGTGTCTTCAACGACTTTTTCCTAACTTTTTTAGCAAGACAGATAAGAAAGTATAAATTGTCAAATTGAGAATAGAAATCGACCTGTTTCAGGTTTTTTCAACGGATACATAATTTACAGTGTCAATATTTTTAAATTTTAATAAAAAAATTTCTCAGTTATGGTTGCACCAAATATGAAACACTTAGTATTGCTGAACAGATAATGAAAATCCCTTTCGAACAAGATGCCAGAAGGGGGGTCCTTCTCATTTAAAATTTTTAAGGGGGTGCTCATAATTCAGAGGGGGTGCAAGAAGGGGGTAATATTTTCATACTGTAAATTGTCAAATTGCCAATAAAAATTGACCTGTTTCAGGATTTTTTCATAAAATACATAATTATTCCATACCTTTGGACCGCACTGTATATATATATATATATATATATATATATATATATATATATATATATATATATATATATATATATATATATATATATATATAAGAAAAAAACAAAAATATAATGCTCTCAATTTCAAATCATACTCACCGAAAAACGTAAACAGTGGACAGCTGTTTCAAACTCCTTGGTAATCATCGGCACTGTGCATACAAATTAACAATGAATAAAAATTATAAAACTGAGAGCATCTATATCCGAAAATTATCGCTAATATCAATTAGCTATCTGGGTTCAATCCTCTGTACCTGGTACAAATTTGTTTTTTCTTATATTTTACAAGTCTTCGAGACGAGAACTCTAGTACTCTATATATACCGGGTGGCTACGGAAGTATTGCCTACGGAATATCTCAGTTATTGTATGAAGTAGGTTTGTGAAATTTGGAGCGTCGATATAATGACATAAGAGCTAGAATTTGAGCATATTGACATATCGAAGTTAACTTCCGGTCTGACCGGGAGTAACATCAACTTTCTTATTTTAAATGGAAACCCTATTTTTTTTCTTTTCGCTTTATTCAGCATTCAATTCCCTTTCTAATGACATATCACAAGTTGGTATCTAACCAGAAATTAGATCAGAAAAAAATTATTATTGAAATTCACCGAGTAGGCCGTGGAAGCAAAATTAAAGCCAAAAATTGAAAAGTTGGCTATGTAAACCATACGTCACTTGATAACAGTTGCTACTACTGTGATATTTTATTTTCATTCATCAGCGTTATAAAAAGCCGCCAAAAAAACTATTGGAAAAATTGGGAAAAAAAACAATACTCTGTAGGTCCATAACTTAAATAGGAACATACAACTTTTTCTTGCCTGTACTATTCAGCATAACTATTCCTTTCTAATGATATAATAGAAAGTAATTCTTTGAAATGAAATAATAAAAAATCCAATTATTATTCTTCAAATAACAAAACAGATTATCGCCATACGCAAAAATAACATTAAAAATAATGTGGAATGATGAATTATATCCTGTAGGTTCTAGGTTAAATAGGAACATAAACGTACTTGGTCTGTGCCATCGTCCATAGATATTCTAATATCTACCTAGTGTTAGTGCTATTCAGAATAATCATTCCATTGCAATAATCATTCGAACCAAAATATTAACAAGTAGGCTGATTAAGATGTATTTTGGAATGAAACAAAAAAGAAACGAGAGCTCTCACGAACGCTGCTATCCATATTATTTTGACGTTCGAAGTAGTGTTTTTGATTCTGCCATTTTAAAAGGGTTTGGAAATCGAAATCAGTTAGTGGAATATTCAAAAAATGCCCCGTTATTCACGAACCGAACAAATTGACATGCTTCTCATTTATGGTGAATGTTTAAAAAATTCTTATGCCGCTGAACGATTGTATTTAGAGCGATATCCAGGGAGGCAGCAACCGTAAAGAAGGTATTTCCAGTGGCTTGAAGAAAATTTAAGAACTGAGACTGATGTTCACGAAGACCAAGAAGCATTTGTTATTAATGAGGAAACTGAAATTAATGTATTAGCTTTAGTACAATATGATAGCACAATATCCTCAAGGCAGATTGGCGCCGAATTAGCTATGAGTAAGGACTCTGCTAGGAAAATTTTGAAAAAACATCGATTTAAATCCTTCAAGTATCAGTTGCATCAACATTTGTATGAAAATGACGGTGAAAGGCGCCTGGAATATTGTAATTGGTTTCTTCGACAAAATGCTGAGAATCACCTATTTAACTATTACCTATATCTTGTTTACGGACGAGTCAAGATTTACCAACAATGGATTATTTAACAGGAATAATACAAGGTAGATACTGTACTTTATTTGGATTATTGTCGATAGTCGAAGTGTAAAGTGCTAAAAGTGTGAACGGTCTTTTGTTTCAGGTACTGGGCGATAGAAAACGAGCACCGGTTTCGACAAGGTGGCTTCCAGGGAGATTTGGTGTGAATGTTTGGGCAGGAATAGTTGGAACTCATATTGTTGGCCCCATTCTTTTTCAAGGCCAACTAACCGGAGAGAGATACTTTAATTTTTTAACGAATGAAATTTCGGAATTCATTAACAACCTACCATCGGAAATAACTTAGAGAATGTACTTCCAGTAAGATGGCGCCCCTCCGCATAATTCAAGAATAGCGAGAAATTATCTTCAAAATCGCTATCAAGAGAGACTTATAACAACCCATGGTCCAGTCAGGTGGCCACCAAGGTCACTCCGTGCGAGTTTTTTCTATAGGGGCATCTTAAAAATAGGGTGTATTCCACACAGCCTACAACTCTACATGAGCTAGAAGTAAATATTCGTAGAGCTTTCCAAGATATCACGCCCCAAATGTTGAGAAACGTTTTACATGAAAATATCACCAGAGTCAATAAATGTATTGACGCTGAGGGAATGCATTTCGAACATTTGTTTTGAATTTATTTTATCTTCAATCCTATCAATCTGAATTATTTTTTTTTGAATAATAATAACTGGATTTTTTGGTATTTCATTTCAAAAAATTACTTTCTATTATATCATTAGAAAGGAATGGTTATGCTGAATAGTACAGGCAAGAAAAAGTTGTATGTTCCTATTTAAGTTATGGACCTACAGAGTATTGTTTTTTTCCCAATATTTCCAATATTTTTTTTGGCGGCTTTTTATAACTCCGACGAATGAAAATAAAATATCACAGTAGTAGCAACTGTTATCAAGTGACGTATGGTTTCCCTAGCCAACTTTTCAACTCTCAATCCATATTATAATTGAACTAAATCCTTTTTGAATAAATACAATTTTTAAACAACGGATGACCACCGTTAACAGGTATAAAACAGTAACTTTTCAAAATTCTTTTCTCCAAATTTATTTGAATCATAAACTGATAAATTTACAACTGTCATGTGTCATAATCATGAAACAATGTCTAATCTATTGTTCCAAGCTTGTGTTACACTTTTCCAGTTCTGAGTAGGTTCAATCTGTCTAAATCTACATTCTAGTACAGTTCCATGCAGGAACGTACCCGAACTAACTTGTCAACTTAATTTTAAATAATATAATTGTTTCTCTTCTTCACGCCGGCCGTTACGGAGAACGGTATGGTATCCATTTTACATAAATTCAAATATAATTAGTTTTTATCCATAACAAAATGATGTTTTAATGTGTGACGATTATCTTTATGTATATCTCACAAACTGTTTTTGAATATGTTCAACAACTGTACACGTCTTTTTACTTCATCCATTGCAATCAATCTCAACAACACGTAGTGGTTTAGTTATACCTGACAACTATATATATATGTCAAAAATGTTTCACATTCCACATTTCATAATATTATTGTTCCATGTAGCTCCATCACAGATCTGTATCATTAGGTTGTAGTGTCATCTATCACTCCCCTTGGGTTAAGATGTCTCATGTCAATTGTCTTGGCTAGTCAGTCCAGTCCAACATAACTCCTCGGCGCGGTTGTTTGCCTCTTCAAGGACAACACGTGTTTTCATATATTTTTAACAATTTTTAAATCCATATCATGATGTATCATCAGTAATGAGTGTGCATCCACGTTACTCTTGTTGTTATTAATGATGTTTTACTCCCAGTTCTGTCGATATATCATGATTATTTTCAACATATGACTTCAGTTTTGTCAGTGTAACTGTGAGCACCTGTTTAAGGTTGCTCTCAATAAAGTTGTGTTTTCTAGGCTTTGAAGTGAAGAAAATCTTAAAATTTTACATCATTGCAATACTCATAAAACAATCTATGAGGCGGTGATTTTTTTTCAAATGTTAATTCATCAAAATTGCATTATTTTGTATGCATCAATCTCATGCTACGGTGTACAAACAATAAAAAAATCTACTGGAAGTGAAAAAAGACGTTGAAAGAAATGGAGAAATGAAATGGCCCACAGAATAAAAACTACCTGAAATAAATCATCATCTAAATAGTGCCAGGGTCGTATCAAGGATAAAATATTTTCGAGTAAATATGACTTGTTCTAAATGCAAGACATAGCTTTCTGTGGACGATGTCAACAAAAAGATCAAGTGTGATAATTGTAGTTCGTTTTTTTGTCAATCTTGTTCCTGTTTGAGCTCAACCGAGGTTCGAGCCATGCAACTTAGCGGCAAAAGAATTTTGAAATTCTTTTGCGAGGATTGTAGTCATGCCGGTATTTCTATTTCCAAGGACATGCATACGTTCGGAGAAAAAATTAATGAAATCCAGCATTATTTCAATGATTCTCTGGCTTCTTTGAAGGAGTTTTAGATGATGAATCTTGTTACAAGAAATGAAATAACTATGCTTCGTGAGAGTAATATAGAGCTTGTTAACTTACTGACAAATAAACCAGTAGTGGCAAACTCCGGCGCGTCTATAGACCCTAAAATCAAAACGAATTCCCAAACGAATGCCCAAACTTATGCAAATGTGCTGTCTTCTCCAAAAAAAAAATCAACCCAAGGGTAAATCTCAGTATACTAAGTCAGCAAACATCTCATCAATCGTACCAAGGAAATTAGTTGTAGGGTCAGACTCTAGTGCTGTTTTCGTTGAAGTAGAGAAAATGAAGTATATTCACTTGAATAATGTTAGTCCTGGAGTTGAAGCTAGTCAAGTATCCGATCATATGTTGAAGAAACATGGGCTGAAGAATGCTGACTTTTCTGTTAAGGTACTAACTTCTAATGAGAATTACTGCTCGTTCAAGATCGGTGTTCGCGAGTCTTTATTTGATTTGATGATGGAAGCTGCATCATGGCCATCCAAAGCGACTGTGGGAATTTCTTCCACAGCCACCACGTCAGTATCGTAAAACATAATTTTTTTTAGAAAAGTGAAAAAGTTGCAGGAATATTATCAGAATGTTCGTGGCTTGAGGACAAAAATGATTGATTTAGCTATAACTGTGTCAACTTGTTCATATGATGTAATAGTATTTGTAGAATCATGGCTTACGTCGATGATTGGGGATGCAGAACTTGGCCTTGTTGGTTATACTCTGTACAGGTTCGACAGGGATTGTGATGCAACAGGTAAAACTAGAGGTGGTGGCATTCTTATTGGAGTTCGAAGTGACATAAGATCGTCCCTTATAGTCACTCCATCCGATATTGGCTATTGTGAACAGATATGGGTCTCCATACAAGATGAATGTTGTTTCGGTGCCGTCTATTTACCTCCAGACTCATCTTTAGAGGTATATGAATCACATTGTTCAACCATTGAATATATTTGCGAGCTTTACGGTGAGAAAAATGTGTACTGTGCAGGAGATTATAATGTACCTGATATTTTATGGTCTAATGAGAATGATGGTGTCTCTGCAACCGGTTCTGGCTCTAAATCGGAAACTCTTATTGAATGTGTATCATTATGTAACTTGTATCAACTGAATAATGTTCCCAATTTGTATGATAAATATTTTGATCTTGTTTTTAGCAATGTGTTCAGATATTGTATTACTAGGGCAGCGGATCAACTATTACCCAATGATAACTATCACCCTACATTGAAAATTGACATATCCCTAACAACATCTGATAATTTGTACAATACTGAAGTAAGATTTGATTTTAATAGAGCTGACTATACTAGTTTGAATAGTATAATTAATCATTTCAACTGGGATCTACATTTCTCTACATTGAGTGCAGATGAATGTGTGTCAGTTTTTTATGATGTTATGTACACGATTTTGGAAACGGACGTTCCTAAAATTACATTTAATTCTTGCCCCAGATTTCCAATTTGGTTCATTAGTGAATTGAAAGAACGTATTTCCTGTAAAAAAAATTGCGCATGTCAGATATAAGCAGTCTCTCTCCGATAATGATAATATTGAATTTCAAAACTTGAGATCACAATGCCGTTTGCTATCTCGACAATGCTATCGTACTTACATTGACAATACTGAATTCCTTATAAGCGAAACTACTAAACCCTTTTGGAAATTTGTGAATTCGAAAAGGAAAAACTGTGATATGCCTTCTACTATGAAATATAATAATTCTATTCTAACTGATAAAATGAGCATTGTCGGATCGTTTGGTTGTTATTTTTCATCTGTATATGAAACAAGTTCAAATTTTGATAATTTTGATCCTATATCGTCAAAAAATCAGGTAATCAATTTACACTGTCTCTCAGTTGGCATTACAGAAGTGATGGAATGCTTGTGTTTACTTGATGTCAGTAAAGGACCTGGTCCTGATCTTATTCCAAACGTGTTCCTGAAAAAATGTGCATTTTCACTAAGTAGACCGCTGTGGCTAATGTTCAATAAATCTTTGACAGATGGAATTTTTCCACTCTACTGGAAAAAGTCCTTTGTCAAACCCCTTCTAAATTCGGGAAATCCTGCACTTATCGAAAATTATAGACCTATAACTATTCTCTCCGCTATTCCCAAGGTGTTTGAGTGCTTGGTAAATAAATTCCTCAGTTCGATGTTAGCTAATGAAATAAGTATAAATCAAGATGGTTTCAAGATGGACGATCGACGAGTACTAACCTCATGATCTATACCAACTTCATTGTATCTGCTTTAGAGAAGGGTCTTCAGGTTGATTGTGTTTACACAGATCTATCTAAGGCTTTTGATAAAGTTAATCATGATATTCTCATTCAGAAGTTATCTCATATTGGCGTTCGCGGATCTCTTCTAGAATGGTTAAAAACATACCTATCAGATCGCCTCCTATTTGTCAAGTTGTACATCGCTACATCAGGTGTGCCACAGGGCTCCCACCTAGGGCCTTTACTGTTCAGTGTATTCATCGATGACATCGTCAGAGAAATCTCTGATTGTAATTTCCTCATGTATGCAGATGATGTCAAAATATTTCGCGTTGTACAGAATCCCGGAGACTGTATCATTCTCCAGGATAGCCTGAATGTTTTTTCACGTGGTTGCTTGATAAATAAAATGAGCATAAATCCTTCGAAATGTTAAGTCATCAGCTTCCACCGCACAATGCAAAGATTGAACTTTAATTATGTTCTCGATATTATTGCAATCCAGAAAGTTACATCGATCAAAGATCTTGGAGTCGTGTTTCAGTCTACTCTCTCATTTTCTTTGCACATTGATTACATTTGCAATAGAGCACTTAAACAATTGGGTTTCATAAAGAGACATTCCAGAGATTTCGTTCATATGAGTACAGTGAAAATCTTATTCAATTCATATTATTATATTATTATCATATATATTCTCATCTGGAATATGCTTCGATTATTTGGTGCCCTTATGCCCAAGTTCACATCGAAAAACTGGAAAGAGTTCAACGCAGATTTCTCATGTACTGCTCATTTATACTCAGCATTCCATACTCCTATGCCAACATGCTCTCAGTAATGGATATGAGTCCATTGATCCAAAGAAGGCAGGGGTTTGACTCCTTGTTCATTTACAAAATTCTGAACGGTTTGACAGATGCTCCCGAATTATTAGAAGAAGTGAAACTATATGTACCTCCAAGAGCACTACGTGCATATAGTACATTTGCCTTAGTTGCACATCGATCTAAGTATGGTGCGAACACAGGGATGATTCGATTACTGTGACAGGCAAATTTTCACTCTATGACTATCGATTTTTTCTCAGCTTCCTTATGGCAAATGAAAAGGGCCACAATGTAGGTACACTTTTTAGTACGTCATGTCTTGTATTATTTATGTATTATTGCGTATGTTCAATTCTGTACCTGTAAACAAGTTTTTATTTTCACAAAACTTTTTCAATTTTTATAATGACTTAGTATAATGTGTTCCTGTACTCACACAATTTTATTATTTACATTTTTAATATGTTACAACTCATAAGGAAAAGTGTTTATGTTTCGTTACAACCTCTCTTTTCGTAAGTACTTGGAAATCCTTTTTTTCCCTTCACTGATTGTAATAGTCAATTCTTATTTCGTTCACCAGTGTTCCTGATGAAGAGAAAAATAATTCTCGAAAGCTTGAACTGAAATAAAGAGTTCACACAATTAAAGTGTCTCCGACTGCAATACCTGACAACTCCTTTTGTCGTTCCTTAACTTAGCCAGTCGAGCTAACCTCCTTCAAAACTTATAGACATGGGTTTCAAGACATTGCCAATCAGTTTGGGACATATAATATATATATAAATATATAAATATATATATATATGTATATATATGGCGCGAGGTGAACTATGGAACTATGGGAACCTCGCGCCAATACATTGCACACGGCCATTACAGCCACGTCCACTATAAATACAGTTCCTCAACCCACAATTCCTCAGTTCTCTCGAAGGAGTAGGCAGATTGAGACCTTAGAGAGAACCAGTGACGAGACATGGGGAGTAGGCAGATTGAGACCCCGACGTCAAGTCACAAAAACCGAACGTAATTATACCTGAGGCTCCAATATATATATATATATATATATATATATATATATATATATATATATATATATATATATATATATATATATATATATATATGTATATATATATATATATATATATATATATATATATATATATATATATATATATGTATATATATATATATATATATATATATATATATATATATATATAGATATATATATATATTGGAGCCATTTTCAAGAACTGAAAAAGAAAGAAAATTAATAAATGGTTGAAACGTAATTCTACGCTGAGGTCTCAATCTGCCTACTCCTCAGGTATAATTACGTTCGGTTTTTGTGACTTGACGTCGGGGTCTCAATCTGCCTACTCCCCATGTCTCGTCACTGGTTCTCTCTAAGGTCTCAATCTGCCTACTCCTTCGAGAGAACTGAGGAATTGTGGGTTGAGGAACTGTATTTATAGTGGACGTGGCTGTAATGGCCGTGTGCAATGTATTGGCGCGAGGTTCCCATAGTTCCATAGTTCACCTCGCGCCATATATATACATATATATATATTTATATATTTATATATATATTATATGTCCCAAACTGATTGGCAATGTCTTGAAACCCATGTCTATAAGTTTTGAAGGAGGTTAGCTCGACTGGCTAAGTTAAGGAACGACAAAAGGAGTTGTCAGGTATTGCAGTCGAAGACACTTTAATTGTGTGAACTCTTTATTTCAGTTCAAGCTTTCGAGAATTATTTTTCTCTTCATCAGGAACACTGGTGAACGAAATAAGAATTGACTATTACAATCAGTGAAGGGAAAAAAAGGATTTCCAAGTACTTACGAAAAGAGAGGTTGTAACGAAACATAAACACTTTTCCTTATGAGTTGTAACATATTAAAAATGTAAATAATAAAATTGTGTGAGTACAGGAACACATTATACTAAGTCATTATAAAAATTGAAAAAGTTTTGTGAAAATAAAAACTTGTTTACAGGTACAGAATTGAACATACGCAATAATACATAAATAATACAAGACATGACGTACTAAAAAGTGTACCTACATTGTGGCCCTTTTCATTTGCCATAAGGAAGCTGAGAAAAAATCGATAGTCATAGAGTGAAAATTTGCCTGTCACAGTAATCGAATCATCCCTGTGTTCGCACCATACTTAGATCGATGTGCAACTAAGGCAAATGTACTATATGCACGTAGTGCTCTTGGAGGTACATATAGTTTCACTTCTTCTAATAATTCGGGAGCATCTGTCAAACCGTTCAGAATTTTGTAAATGAACAAGGAGTCAAACCCCTGCCTTCTTTGGATCAATGGACTCATATCCATTACTGAGAGCATGTTGGCATAGGAGTATGGAATGCTGAGTATAAATGAGCAGTACATGAGAAATCTGCGTTGAACTCTTTCCAGTTTTTCGATGTGAACTTGGGCATAAGGGCACCAAATAATCGAAGCATATTCCAGATGAGAATATATATGATAATAATATAATAATATGAATTGAATAAGATTTTCACTGTACTCATATGAACGAAATCTCTGGAATGTCTCTTTATGAAACCCAATTGTTTAAGTGCTCTATTGCAAATGTAATCAATGTGCAAAGAAAATGAGAGAGTAGACTGAAACACGACTCCAAGATCTTTGATCGATGTAACTTTCTGGATTGCAATAATATCGAGAACATAATTAAAGTTCAATCTTTGCATTGTGCGGTGGAAGCTGATGACTTAACATTTCGAAGGATTTATGCTCATTTTATTTATCAAGCAACCACGTGAAAAAACATTCAGGCTATCCTGGAGAATGATACAGTCTCCGGGATTCTGTACAACGCGAAATATTTTGACATCATCTGCATACATGAGGAAATTACAATCAGAGATTTCTCTGACGATGTCATCGATGAATACACTGAACAGTAAAGGCCCTAGGTGGGAGCCCTGTGGCACACCTGATGTAGCGATGTACAACTTGACAAATAGGAGGCAATCTGATAGGTATGTTTTTAACCATTCTAGAAGAGATCCGCGAACGCCAATATGAGATAACTTCTGAATGAGAATATCATGATTAACTTTATCAAAAGCCTTAGATAGATCTGTGTAAACACAATCAACCTGAAGACCCTTCTCTAAAGCAGATACAATGAAGTTGGTATAGATCATGAGGTTAGTACTCGTCGATCGTCCATCTTGAAACCATCTTGATTTATACTTATTTCATTAGCTAACATCGAACTGAGGAATTTATTTACCAAGCACTCAAACACCTTGGGAATAGCGGAGAGAATAGTTATAGGTCTATAATTTTCGATAAGTGCAGGATTTCCCGAATTTAGAAGGGGTTTGACAAAGGACTTTTTCCAGTAGAGTGGAAAAATTCCATCTGTCAAAGATTTATTGAACATTAGCCACAGCGGTCTACTTAGTGAAAATGCACATTTTTTCAGGAACACGTTTGGAATAAGATCAGGACCAGGTCCTTTACTGACATCAAGTAAACACAAGCATTCCATCACTTCTGTAATGCCAACTGAGAGACAGTGTAAATTGATTACCTGATTTTTTGACGATATAGGATCAAAATTATCAAAATTTGAACTTGTTTCATATACAGATGAAAAATAACAACCAAACGATCCGACAATGCTCATTTTATCAGTTAGAATAGAATTATTATATTTCATAGTAGAAGGCATATCACAGTTTTTCCTTTTCGAATTCACAAATTTCCAAAAGGGTTTAGTAGTTTCGCTTATAAGGAATTCAGTATTGTCAATGTAAGTACGATAGCATTGTCGAGATAGCAAACGGCATTGTGATCTCAAGTTTTGAAATTCAATATTATCATTATCGGAGAGAGACTGCTTATATCTGACATGCGCAATTTTTTTTACAGGAAATACGTTCTTTCAATTCACTAATGAACCAAATTGGAAATCTGGGGCAAGTATTAAATGTAATTTTAGGAACGTCCGTTTCCAAAATCGTGTACATAACATCATAAAAAACTGACACACATTCATCTGCACTCAATGTAGAGAAATGTAGATCCCAGTTGAAATGATTAATTATACTATTCAAACTAGTATAGTCAGCTCTATTAAAATCAAATCTTACTTCAGTATTGTACAAATTATCAGATGTTGTTAGGGATATGTCAATTTTCAATGTAGGGTGATAGTTATCATTGGGTAATAGTTGATCCGCTGCCCTAGTAATACAATATCTGAACACATTGCTAAAAACAAGATCAAAATATTTATCATACAAATTGGGAACATTATTCAGTTGATACAAGTTACATAATGATACACATTCAATAAGAGTTTCCGATTTAGAGCCAGAACCGGTTGCAGAGACACCATCATTCTCATTAGACCATAAAATATCAGGTACATTATAATCTCCTGTACAGTACACATTTTTCTCACCGTAAAGCTCGCAAATATATTCAATGGTTGAACAATGTGATTCATATACCTCTAAAGATGAGTCTGGAGGTAAATAGACGGCACCGAAACAACATTCATCTTGTATGGAGACCCATATCTGTTCACAATAGCCAATATCGGATGGAGTGACTATAAGGGACGATCTTATGTCACTTCGAACTCCAATAAGAATGCCACCACCTCTAGTTTTACCTGTTGCATCACAATCCCTGTCGAACCTGTACAGAGTATAACCAACAAGGCCAAGTTCTGCATCCCCAATCATCGACGTAAGCCATGATTCTACAAATACTATTACATCATATGAACAAGTTGACACAGTTATAGCTAAATCAATCATTTTTGTCCTCAAGCCACGAACATTCTGATAATATTCCTGCAACTTTTTCACTTTTCTAAAAAAAATTATGTTTTACGATACTGACGTGGTGGCTGTGGAAGAAATTCCCACAGTCGCTTTGGATGGCCATGATGCAGCTTCCATCATCAAATCAAATAAAGACTCGCGAACACCGATCTTGAACGAGCAGTAATTCTCATTAGAAGTTAGTACCTTAACAGAAAAGTCAGCATTCTTCAGCCCATGTTTCTTCAACATATGATCGGATACTTGACTAGCTTCAACTCCAGGACTAACATTATTCAAGTGAATATACTTCATTTTCTCTACTTCAACGAAAACAGCACTAGAGTCTGACCCTACAACTAATTTCCTTGGTACGATTGATGAGATGTTTGCTGACTTAGTATACTGAGATTTACCCTTGGGTTGATTTTTTTTTTGGAGAAGACAGCACATTTGCATAAGTTTGGGCATTCGTTTGGGAATTCGTTTTGATTTTAGGGTCTATAGACGCGCCGGAGTTTGCCACTACTGGTTTATTTGTCAGTAAGTTAACAAGCTCTATATTACTCTCACGAAGCATAGTTATTTCATTTCTTGTAACAAGATTCATCATCTAAAACTCCTTCAAAGAAGCCAGAGAATCATTGAAATAATGCTGGATTTCATTAATTTTTTCTCCGAACGTATGCATGTCCTTGGAAATAGAAATACCGGCATGACTACAATCCTCGCAAAAGAATTTCAAAATTCTTTTGCCGCTAAGTTGCATGGCTCGAACCTCGGTTGAGCTCAAACAGGAACAAGATTGACAAAAAAACGAACTACAATTATCACACTTGATCTTTTTGTTGACATCGTCCACAGAAAGCTATGTCTTGCATTTAGAACAAGTCATATTTACTCGAAAATATTTTATCCTTGATACGACCCTGGCACTATTTAGATGATGATTTATTTCAGGTAGTTTTTATTCTGTGGGCCATTTCATTTCTCCATTTCTTTCAACGTCTTTTTTCACTTCCAGTAGATTTTTTTATTGTTTGTACACCGTAGCATGAGATTGATGCATACAAAATAATGCAATTTTGATGAATTAACATTTGAAAAAAAATCACCGCCTCATAGATTGTTTTATGAGTATTGCAATGATGTAAAATTTTAAGATTTTCTTCACTTCAAAGCCTAGAAAACACAACTTTATTGAGAGCAACCTTAAACAGGTGCTCACAGTTACACTGACAAAACTGAAGTCATATGTTGAAAATAATCATGATATATCGACAGAACTGGGAGTAAAACATCATTAATAACAACAAGAGTAACGTGGATGCACACTCATTACTGATGATACATCATGATATGGATTTAAAAATTGTTAAAAATATATGAAAACACGTGTTGTCCTTGAAGAGGCAAACAACCGCGCCGAGGAGTTATGTTGGACTGGACTGACTAGCCAAGACAATTGACATGAGACATCTTAACCCAAGGGGAGTGACAGATGACACTACAACCTAATGATACAGATCTGTGATGGAGCTACATGGAACAATAATATTATGAAATGTGGAATGTGAAACATTTTTGAATGGTGTAGGTGACAGATGAAATGAACCAACAAAGGAATAATATCCTGAAACCACGAACACTCGTCCTAATGCTAACTGTAATACATTAATCGAATACATGGAACAATATTTGTATGAACAATATTTGACAGAGGAATTGATTATACTCAGTTAATTTGTGAAGTCAATATTAATTGAGTAAATCCGTTGATAATCTCCACTCCTATTATCTGCAAAAATTAAATAAGAGTAGATTTCACTCAAGTGATTTACGCCTGTTTTTTTATTCAGCGCATTATCCGCTTGTGCAATGTGAACCATTTCTAAAAATAGCCTTGTGTTTTTTTCAGTAGATAATATTTTTACAGAATTATAATCCATACAATGTCGTTCCTTAGCGACATGTTCACTCAGTGCACATCTCTCCGGGTGTAGTCTACTGTCGCTCTTGTGTGACACGATGCGGTCCCTAAGTGGTCTGGACGTTTGTCCAATGTATTGTTTTTCACAATTTTGACACTGTATACAATAAACTACATCCGAACAGTTTATGCATGGAGTCTTGTCTTTTAATTTGGAAAAAATTCTCTTGATAGGCGAAACATTTTTATTGGCTATTTTTATATTTTCTAAAAAAGTATTTGAAAATTCTGGATAATCCAGGGGTGATATCTCTAATAAACGGTAAATGGTAATGTCCAAAATTGTATGGCCTTCCCAACATACATAAATCATTGACATTGTGAGTTATTCATTCTGAATAATTTTGTTTCTTCCATTGACGCTCCTAATAGCAAAATTACCAAAATGATGACCAACATTCTCACTAACTCTTATAACTATAACAATAAATAATATATCAAGGATTCCTTCGAATTTTCTTCTTACATTAATGAAAAACGTTTACCACCAGGATTTTGATTGATAAGTCTAGATGTGGTTTTTCTTTTTACAAATATTCCAATTCAAATTATCAAAAACAGCATAAAAAAAGATGGTCCAAAATCAAAGAAAAATGTAACTTTTCCCAAGCTAAGTTTATTGAAATAATATTCATTTTTGATACATGCTATTTTTCCTTCAATGGACAGTTTTACAAACAGATTCTTGCAACTCCAATGGGAGCTACAATCTCTCCAATAATTGTGATATAGTCGAGATTTTCATTGGGAACGAACGGGGCTGATATTTTTATGAATTCACTCACGGTTGTGGAGTGCAAGTGATCGCTTGGGGTGTGGGACGACCACCTACCCGTGAAGGTGTAGGCAAATATGCCACTCTCAAGAATGGCACAAAAACAGGTACAAATTTTCGAAGGTCGATGTGTGTGTCTAAGTGTATGAAGTGTTTCATTATTTTTTTTTACATTTTCCATGTCTCGCAATAATAATAATTTCATACTTAGTTTCGTTTTTAACTTGTGTTTGGTCTGTTAACAATGAATATGGGGTGTTTCACGATATCAGTAAAAGCTTCAGGCATTCAACTTAGTTTCATGTGACTAATAATAATAATTGCTAACTAAAATTGGGTGTTTTGTCATTTAAAATTGAGGATAGTTATGAGAGCGAATACGAGAGATTAATAATAATAGTTTGAATTTGGTTATAAGTGTTGTTGTAATTATAATAGTAGAGAATTTGAAAAGTATAGCTGTTGATTTATTATCGGGAATGTTGTTGAAAGGGTTGTTGGCTTTTTAGAAATATGCATGTTTAACTGTAGAGCGATCTTTCATGTTTTGAGAGGGTGACTATTTTATTCAAGTATATATTTTATTTTTCTTGCGCTTATTTGCACATACGGAGTGTATGTCTTACTGCTGGTTTCATCAATAATTTTTATACTTTACGGATTTTTATATTTTTACACATATTATTTTTATATATATATATTTGAATTATTATTTTCCACTATTTTTTGCTTTAGTGAATAAAGCTGGTTGGTGGAACTTTGCTTCTCACTATTACTTATCCCTTCAACCCCTCATATAAAGTCCTCGCATTTGTGAAGCCGAGGCCGAACCTACAAACCTATATCTTTGCCTTCAGAGGACGGCGAAATATCGAAAACCAGTAGAGCTGTGGAGCATAAGCATATAAGATTGAGCATTCGGGCTTTTGGGGAGGCTATCCCCTGAGCCTGAATCCGGGTGGCTCAGAGCGGATTCAACTCTGAGTCTGGTGGCAGCAAAAGTATTCAACATCTATATACTTTAATTTAATTTTAAGATAAAAAATACTTCCTAGGTTGGGCGGCTGAGGAGAGGTTGTTCTTTGGTGTCAGTTTGAAACTGAATCAAAGATATCGTCACCTAACAACCTAGCGATTTATTACAGTGTCAGCGAAAACTATGGTTGCATTTCATAATTGTCACGTCATAGTGGCGTGCAGGTTAAGCGATCGCTTCTCACTTTCTTCCTCGCCATCCTCCGACTCCAACACACGCTTCAAGACTCCATTGTCTAAGGTGAAAGATTTCCATTGGGCCCAGTAAGTTTTGACGACTGGAGAACAACTGGCTATTTCCTGCCACGACGGTCTTCGCTCACTCTTCTTCCAGCCGATGACTAAACGACGATCTGGATCTTTCTCTTGGTCTTTCTGGATCTTGTGGTCATTCCAGTTATCATCGACCGCCGTGGTTCTGCAGAGTGTCGACTCCTTTTCTTCTGTTCGTCGGCAGTGCGAACAGTCGTCTGGACATGGTCTTCGCGATAGGGCATCCGCATTCTTATGGCTGGTTCTTAAACTGTAGGAACCATTTGAGAGATGCATGGTCAGTTCTCAGTAGGAATCTTCGTCCATATACGTACTTGTAGAAGTGCTCAACTCCCTTGACAACAGCCAACAGTTCCCGCCTGGTGACACAGTAATTCCGCTCCGGGTTTACTGAGGGTCTTACTGAAGTAACCGATGACCTTCTCTTGTCTTTCTTGGATCTGAGACAGGACAGCTCCAAGTCCCACGTTACTGGCGTCCGTGTCCAAAATGAATTTCCCGTCTGGAAGGGGGTAGCTCAGGATTGGTACGTTGATCAAAGCTCCTTTCAACTTCCAGAATGAATCTTGGCATTCATCTGACCACTGGAACTTTTTTTGTCCTTCCGTAAGCCTGGTCAGTGGTTTTGCGATGTTAGCAAATCCCAGCACGTATCGGCGATAGTAAGTGCACAAGCCAAGAAAACTTCGAAGCTGGTGAATGTCTTTCGGAACGGGCCATTCCTTAACAGCTTTGATCTTCTGCTCATCTACTGCCACTCCTTTCCCAGAGACAACGTGGCCGAGATAACGTACTTCTTTTTTGAAACAGATGACATTTCTTAGGGCTCAGTTTCAGTCCGGAGCTTCTAAGTCGCTGAAATACCTCTTCCAAGTTTTTTACATGGTCCTCGAACGATCTGCCAACCACAATAATGTCGTCGAGATACACCAGACACGTCTTCCAAGATAGTCCTTTCAAAACCGTCTCCATCAATCTTTCGAACGTGGCTGGAGCATTGCAGAGGCCGAATGGCATAACTGTAAACTGCCATAATCCGGAGCCGATGGTAAAAGCTGTCTTTTCTCAATCTTCCTGGGCCAGTTCTACCTGCCAGTATCCGCTCTTCAAATCTAAGGTCGAGAAAATCGTAGATCCAGCCAGCGTGTCTAGCGTGTCGTCTATCCTTGGGAGAGGGTAGCTGTCCTTTTTCGTCACGTTGTTTAGTTGACGGCAGTCTACGCAAAACCGTGTTGATCCATCTTTCTTCTTCACCAACACGACTGGAGAGGACCAGGGACTGTCGGATGGCTCGATGACTTCGTCTTTCTCAATGTCGCAGACTATTTTGTCAGCCTCCTCCTTTTTGACGAGAGGAAGTCTTCTGGCTGATTGCCTGATTGGTCGGGCATTTCCAGTATCTATCTTGTGCTGAACCACCTTTGTTCTACCGCCTCTGCCTACTCCGGTATCGAAGATGTCCTGATACTTCCTGACTAGTTCTCTCAGTTTAGGCTTCTGTGCTGGCCCCATGTCCTTGGATGAGATAGCAACCAACTTCTCCAATTCTGCTGGCATGTTACTGGCTTGACTAACAGTGCCGCGTACACTCCATATCACAGAGGAAATTGACGAGCAGTGCCCCAGAATTGTTCCTTTCTTCAAAGTCACAGGGTAATAATTGACATTCATTACCCTTATCGGCACAAATATATCAACTCGCAATAAGGTCTTCCCTAGTGCGATTCCTCGTCCAATTTTCTCATGATGGAGCTTGGGCTCGAACATCACCACGTTTCCATTGCTCGCACCCCCATCCAGGCGAGCCTCCAACTTGGTTTCAGTCCTCTCCGGTACATCTTCTGCCAGCAGAACACGAATCATTTCTTCACTTCTCCCGTGAAGCACCAACTCTTCTCCATTCACTCGTAGAACGCCGTCTCTGAAATTCAACTCGAACCCTCTGGAGTTCATGATGTCCATCCCTATGATTGCATCATCCTCGATATCCGCTACTAGAGCCCGATGTTTCACTTTAGTGATGCCCAAAGTCAGTTCAATTGGAAGTTCACCATACACAGTTGCCGGCTCTCCTGTTGCTGTGCGTAGCTTCCAATTCGACGATTCGATTCTTGCCGTTGTTTTGGCAAAGGTAGGTCCAAGGATTGTCCTAGTCGCACCCGTATCAAGGAGCATGGTGCGAGGCTCGTTGTTAATGAGACCATCTACGAAGACCCCTTTGTCTTGTCTTTGAAGTACAGCGACATATGCATTGTTAACTGGGGCTTGTTGGATACGGGCTGACGATTGCTCCTTCTTGACCTTCATCGTTGATGTTGATTTTTTCAATGTTGGACATTTGCTACGCACGTGCCCAAGTTCTCTACAATTTCGGCATCGTATCAGTCTTCTCTCAGGCACAACTTCCTTCAGCACTTTTCGCATCACAGCTTCCATATTAGTAGGCTCCTGTCGGTCTTCCTCGATCATCCGGACTCTACTCTGGCTTTTGCTGCTTCGAATTCCAGAGCGCGTGCCAATGCATCCACGAGATGTGCGGGGCGAGCTAGTGTCAATGCCTGCCTCGTTTCTTGGTCACAAAGCCCATCCAAAAATGCCTGAACCGCTAGTCGTTCCATTACATTTTCCGGATATGCAAGGCGAACCAAGCGTGCAATGTCTGCTTCAAATTCTTGTAACGATTCGCTTGATTTCTGGCATCGGTTCTTCAGCTGTGAGTGATATACGTGTTCAAGGTGGGCTTGGCCATAGCGAAGATCCAAGTGTTTTACCAGCTGTTCATAGTCTTCCTGTTGTTGGGCGGTGAGCGTTTGTAAAATATTTGTTGCTTCGCCACGCAATGCCAGTGTCCATGCTAAAGCTTTTTCCCCAGCATTCCATCCATTTGCTTTGGCAGCAGCTTCGAATTGTCGGTGGTAGTTTGACCATGGAGTATTTCCGTCGAACTGAGTCGGTTTCAATGAGAGCTTTCCTGGTTCCGTACTGACTTTGAAATCTTTGATGTCTTTTTGAACTTCCTTTTTAGCTCACTAAATTTTTCCTTTATTTCATCGTGAATTTTTTTCATTTCTTCTTCCATTTCATCTTTGATTTCCTCCATCTCTGTTTTAACAGTTCCAATTCTTTCTTCCAACCGATTCGCCACACTGCAAACTTCTTCTTTCAAGCTTCTCGAATTTTCTAGAAGCTCTTCTCTCAAATTCTCCGAGTTTTCTAGAAGCTTCACTTCTAAATTTTTCGAATTTTCGTGAAGCTTTTCTTACAGGCTCTTCAAATTTTCTTGAAGTTCCTCTTTTAGACAATTCGAATTTTCTAGAAGTTCTTCTTTCAGGCTGACAGAATTTTCTTTAATCTTTTCTTCTAGGATTTTCGAATTCTCTTGAAGCTTTTCTTGAAGTTTCACTTCTAAACTTTTCGAATTTTCTTCAAGCTTTTCTTCTAGATTTTTCGAATTTTCTAGGAGTTCTTCCTTCAAACTCACAGAATTTTGTTGAAGTTCTTTCAGACTTACGGAATTTTGTTGAAGTTCCTCCTTCAAACTATTCGAATTTTCGAGAAATTTATCTTCCAAGGATTTCGTGGTTTCCTCGAGTTTATTCATAATCGAACTCAAGTCGATTCCAGAAACTTCGAATAAAAATGTTTCGGGGTCTTCTCCTCCTTCAATCAGTCCATCTGAAAGTCTTTTCTGGAGTACGGCCTTCTTTCCAGTTGTTTCTAACTCACGCTCCTCTAACTCTTGCTTTAATTCACTAACTTCAAGGTCAACTAGGTGAACTCTTCTCGGAAACATTTGGTCTCTTATTGTCTTTACCGAGATATCAGTCTATTATTTATTTCACACACAGTTTTCAGTTTATTGTCCCGCGACGCGCAAAACTGTCCACTTTGCACTCAAATGTTCAACGGGTCACTAACTGTCTCTTAGGCGCGATAAACGTCTATCAGTTTTTAACACTTATTTATTTTAAACATCACGCTTCTGACGCCAATTGTAGTAAAACTGCACTAACTAATTTTCCTAATTTATTTAAAACACTATTTACAACAATTATTCACTAAAACATTTACTTCAATAACTATTTCAATTTATTTCTACTGTGCCTATCTATCCGCGAACTCTGGAACTGTTACTAACTCTGAATTCTGACTGTCCCGCCATCTGCTATACAGCGGCTTTATATAGCAGCATTTACAGTTTTCGATCTTTCCAGTCTGTTCGGCGACTCCCTAGAAACTTCGCTTAGAGCATTCGCGTATCTTCCACGGATAAGTAATGTGTTTGTCAGGCCGGTCTCGAAATCGTTACAGTATTGTCATACTCAGAGTGATTTTGAGCGTTTGTGCCTACAAAGATCTAATTTTAGTGTTGCGGCGTTTCATTTTTTATATCATGTATGATGGAATATCTACAATATTCTCAATAATTTCTGCTGTCAAGAGAGTTTTGTTTGAAGTTTATGATAATGTTCTGAACAATTATTGGAAGTTACCAAAGCGCCATGATTTTATTGACAGATATCATTCATATACACGCTGGAGATGGACGGGAATGTTCACTCACTTTTTATAGAAATTAATATTTTTTTATGTAGTAGGAAACCGTCACCACTGATGAAAAAGGGCCAAAAGGAATACCACAATAAATATAAGAAGTATAGCAGGTATAAAAATAATAATATTATTGAAACATCGGGTGGAATTTGGATTTGCTGAATGATTTTGGAAGTATGAAAGGAGTGAGATGATGGTGTCAAAAATACCTTTTTGTTGTGCGAATTAGGTGTCACTGAGTGCAGAATACGAGTTTTATTGGGATTATTGAGGTATAAAATGAGGACGAATGAATGGGGATGAACAAGTGGAAAGAAATGAGGAAAATGTAGCTGAGTATTTGCCTCGATTTTTTTGGTCTTCCTTGAATGTGTCAAGGATAAGAGTTCTTCTCAAGTGGTATGCACAATGGTGAAAGTTGTTGAATGAGATGGATAAAGGTATTTTTACTTAATGTGAATTATTTTTTTTTCAAGAAAGTTGATGCTTTTTCTGTTTTAAATGAAATTCGTCATTTTCTAGTGAATAATAATAAATTTTTGAAGTTTGAAGTTTTTATTTGTTTTTAATGAAACATATGTTCTGCTTTGCAATCTTTCATGAATTAATCCCGATGACTTCATATAATTATTTCAGAGTGTTGTATTGACTTGTGGTGTGTGAATTAGCTTATGACTTCATGACATCGTGTTATATATTAAGAGAGGATAGAATGTTTTTTTTTGGTAATAAAGGTTACCTGTATCCTGAGGGAATTATGAAAGAATATCCCAAGTGGATTGAATAATTGCCTGAACAAGTTGTATATGAAGTGCAGAAGAGACGATGGAACGTCTTTCTGCGTTATTTCTCTCTGGAGTTGTTGCCTAGAGATTTGAGATTTATTAAATGGTATATATGGTGATATAATATACATATACATATATGCTCACATTTGTTGGAGGTGTAGATTTGGGCACAGGGTTCCAAAATGAAAATGAATGTGTACAACATGCAACCAGTGCTCTCGTTTTTATGGTAGTTGCTATCAATAGTAATTGGAAGTTGCCGATTGGGTATTGCTTGATAAACGGTTTAGATGCTGATGAGAGAGCTAATTTACTCATGCTATGTTTGAAACTAATTCATGAAACAGGGAGCATTGTAACATCTTCAACATTTGATGGTACATCAGTTAATTTAAAAATGTGTAAAGTGCTTGGTGCAAGTTTCACCATTGGTGAAAATTTTGAACCATATTTCATCAATCCTAACACCAAAGAAAAAGTTTTAATTTTTTGGGACCCGTGCCACATGATAAAGTTGGTAAGAAATACGATTGGAGATAAAAAAAATCTCCTTGATGGGGATAACAATAAAATTGAATGGAGATATTTTCAAAAACTCTATGATCTTCAAGCATAGCAAGGTCTCCACGTTGCTAATAAACTCACTAAAAAGCATATTATGTATGGAAACAGCAGGATGAATGTTCGCCTAGCTGTGCAAACTCTTAGTGAAAGTGTTTCTAATGCTTTCATTTATTTGAATAAATCCAAGAGAAATGGTTTCGAAAACGTTCAACCAACTGCAGATTTCTGTTATAATATGAAACATGTATTTGATTTACTGAATTGTAGAAATCGATTTTCGAAAAAAAAAACAAGTTTAATGTTCCCATTGACTCATCTTCAATAGATCATCTTGAGGAAAGTGCTATTAAGTTTGAGAAATATATCATTAATATAAAAGATGAATACGGAACTCCAATTTTAGAAAAAAAAAAGATTCACTGGGTTTTTGGTATTGATAATTTGTCTTAGAAATGTATTAATCATTCTTTTGAGATTATATTTAGTTTTATTTTATACATTTTATTATTGTTATTGTTTATTTTGAATTATTACATATGTATTTTCAAACTTTCTGAATAAAAAAATTAAGTTAAAAAAAATATATTTAAAACTTTTCATTCCCGTGGTCTATCATATTTATTAACCTTCAAACTAACTCAAGATCCTATTGAAATGTTTTTTAGTGCAGTAAGAAATAGAAGGGGATTCAATAATAATCCCAATGTTCAGTTCAAGAGTGTTTTCAGACGACTACTGATAAAAAATGAAATTACGTTCTTTGATGGAAATAGCAATTGTATCAGTGATTACCTAGAAATATTGAGTGTTTCTTCAAGGAAAATCTGTAACGATCAAATAACTAGCGAGGAAGATATTATAGATATTGATTCAGATGATGATATTTTCATCAGTTCAATTTGGTCACTGAATTTATATGTAGAAGGAATAATAGAGTATATTCAGGCTATGTTATCAGCAAAGTCATAAAAACAGATATGTGCAAAATATGCAGGGAACATTTGTTGGGCAAAACATGTCCACTCCATTCAGATCAAGAATAGGAGAAAGTTACTAGTTCCATCTAGAGATGTAATAAAACTTTGTGAAAAAACAATTAGGCTACACAAAGATATACTATTCACCAAAAAAAATATCAAATGTTTAATAATAACAACTGTTATGAACAATGCAATGAAAATATTTGATACGATTGAAATGATCAATCACATCAAAACTCAAGATATCTGAACAACCATAGGGTCCAATTGATAAAATTAATAGTAGAATGTTTCATAAATGTCAGATTTCATAATGAGGCGAAATTAAAAACTCTACAAAAGGATGAATACATAAGACAAAAGTACACCAAATTGATTCTCTTTAAAAATCAATAATATCGTTACGAAAATCTTGAGAAATTATCAATTTGAAAGCTGTAAAATTATTTTTGTGATTCTTGCTAATTCTGGACTCCATAGATCCTGGGAGAAATTTCATCTATTGATTCAGTTTTTCAATACTTCAAACTATTATGTTGTTATTAAGAGATATGGTTGGGGAACCAACATATTTATATTATAGATAAAAAATAATGATATATAAATGTTTTTTCTTGAAGAGGCTTTATGCAATATGCCTTTTGACAGATTTCTGATTGAAAGTCGATTGGTGGAGGTATCCATTAGTTTCTTCATTCTTCTCAGAAATTAGGTTCTGAAATAACAAGTTAGTGAAAGGACAATGTGTCTTGCTTTTCAACATACAGGAATATATCCCGAGTATCTCAAAATACAGTATATCTTGACCATCTTCAAAGGAAATAATTTCGATATTGATGTTTCACAAACAAGTTTTCCAAAAACTTAAGTGAATCATCAATCCGCTGATAAAAATTTAGTAATAGCCTCGGTTTGACAAACCTTTCCTTCTACCTATATTAATCGACCATTTTTTTCTATTCTATGCTTTTATAAATTCATGTAATTTGGTGATTAATAAAATACTACTACTAAAAATACTATATCAACTTAGTGTTAGGAAGAAATATCTGTGTGACTTTCATCCTTCCGGAAAAACAGTTGAAAAAAATAGAATAGAAGCATTTGATATTTGTGATCAAACATGCACCATTTTTTAAGTTTCAATACATTTCAGATATTACTTGAGGCTGAAACAAATTCTTTTTGCCTTTTCGAAAATATGAATATTCTCTGTTATATCATTTTTCCCAATGAAACTTGGATACTAAAAAATTGAAAAATCAACCATCTGAATTGAAATACAAATTTTAAATTTCAGAATAGTTCTTTCACAATATCCATCAAACGTCCAGCGTGGTTTTTGCGGTGAAAAGGTTGTTTTCTGTTAGATATTACAAAAAAATTTGCATTTTATCGCAGATTTCCCCGGAAAAGTATATTTTTCAATTGAAAAAGTTACCCTTTCTAACTTATTTTTGTTGTCATATTATAGATTTTTCCTACACATAGATTCGAAAGCTACAGTATTTTCAACAAATAAGAAGCAAGGGTAGACACTGAATACATTTTCATGTATAGTTAAATTCGCCTTTTAATGAAATGAACAAATCGTTGGACTTGGTTTATGCATATGGATATGGTCATTATTATCTTGTGCTACTTGAAGGGGTAGAATTATTTGAGGTAACTTCATGGGGTGACTAATGAAAACAAGGTTGTTTTTTAGGGCTATTATTGATATTTTGAACTCCAACTAATAGAAGTTAATATAATATTTATAAAAAAATGCTCATGGGGTGTAAAATAAAAGCAAAAATTATCATTAAAGACATTAACTGATATTTCAATATATTTTTTAGGTTAAACATTGAGGATGATAAATTCTCACTGTCCATTCTAATCCAAAATTTCTGAAAAAACCCAAATATATTCCTATTTTTTATAATTCCCTGATTGCCCAATCCTATTTTATTTCCTAACAACTAATTTTGGATGAGACTACCAATTCAATTTGCCATGCAATCATTAATAGTCATAAACACGGAAGAATGAGGTATGTATATTAATTGCATTGCTTTATTTCAGTAATTTCCTTCATACAGTTTACTATCATTGCACTATCCTATAGTGTGAATGATTCATTTTCTTTTAAAAAACTCACCTTTTTATTTTGGGGTTGGACAAGAATTTGACTATAATTAGAGAAAACTTTGGTAGCACCTAGTACTAACGATCTTCAAAAAATTATTCATTAAAAAATTGTTTATGTAATCCACAAATTAACTGAAAAAATAAAAAACCTGCAGATACATTACATTTTTCTTATGACTAGGGTGGTTTTATAGTTCGTATATCCTATTTATTTGAAATTTCTTCACCAGTGAATATGCTCAACAATCATCATTGGAATTTATTAAAAGATTCAGGGCTTCTAATCACCATATGAAAAAATAAGTCATAATTTGTCCAACCCTTATTTCATTCGGATATTCCACTGAAAACACCCCTTCACTGTTCATTTATACATATGGAGTAAACTGTGTGTGATTCAGCAGTCTTTTGTATTCACTCCTAACTCCTGCTCCTGACATTCGCTGTACTCCAGCTCCGTTACAAATACCCGAATGCAATATCTCTTTCAAAAAGTTTTTACTTTGTATTTATATTTATTCCATTAAATCTTTCGACAATAAATGTTTAATTATTTGTTGTTTTATTATTGATATAAACCATCCCCAAAAATGTTATATTATCAAGGGTATTCATCCCATGAATACACTTTTAGAACGTCATGAAATTTTGTTTAGAGGTTCCGAAATTATTGATTGAAAACCTCCCTGACAATGTATCATTCAAACTAGAATGTATCGAAAAGAAAGATGATTTTGGTCTAATTTGTTTCATTTTAAACATTGAAGTGTTATTGGGACACATGGTGAAATCGATGCCTAGGTATTGTAACTTTTATTTCACTGGGAGAAATAGAAACTACAATGCATATATCAAAATCTTGCAATTTTACAAAACATGAAATTGCATTCGTTTTGAACCACAATTCTTGTATCACTGTACTATTATCTTCCCCAGGTGAAGCTATAGTTCCCAATAATCTGTAATTTGCGCCCCTTTAACTGGATTTTTTTGGTCTTATTTATTACCAAACCAAGGCTTCGAAAAGTATTCATTTCTTTTTCAAGGCTGAAATGTACCTACACATTATAGGCGTTAAATTAATATGTACATGCTATCAAATAAACTTTAGAAGGATATTCTATAAAATCAATAATAATATGAATAAGAGATTGAAGTTGTGCTATTAGTTTTTAATGTTTTTTTCTGAAGAGTTGAAGGTACATGGGGATTTGTAATGATTCATACTATTAGTTTGTGGGAAGAAATTAATAAATTTTGCTGAGTTGGTCAAAGCCAGATCTTTTATTCATATCATTTTCATCATTAGTAATTACAACCATTTCCAAAAAGGGTTTTGTTAAATTTTTGTCATTATGTATAATTATGGTGTCACCAATTCATGATATGACCTTTTTTCTTTCTCTTCACGATCAGAGAGATGTAATACACTTGACATTGATAATTGATCAATTTTAATGAATTGAAAAAAAAATTAAGATTTGTCTGTGTTTAGAATAATCTTTTGAACAATAAATTCATTTCTTGTAGGTTTTTCCATCATTGGTTTTCAGATAACCCAATTTTTCACAATTAATCTGTTGAATGATGACCTGGAAAATTTGTCAGGAGAATATTTTTCAGTTAAATATCTAGTCAGAGGATCCACTCGTTGAAGGGCAATTTTTTAAGCTTTCCCTGATACAAAAATCATTTCAAAAGCGCGTATTCTGAAAAACTCGTTAAGCTTATATTTAATGAAGATTTAGCAATGAACTGATAAATGCCTTCCAAGGTCTGTTATCAATAGCAACAAATAATATATTCTTTTCCAACATGATGAAAGGTCCTGTTGTTTGTCAAATCATTTTGGTAAACCATTGAACGATGTTGTGACTTATATTCGGAAATATTACTAAACGATGTACACTTTCCTGTAAATAAAATACAGTACACATTAAAAAACAGAGATTCAGCTTTGTCCCGTTGGAATAACTTCCTTCAGTTCTCTTGTGAATGTGAAAAATAATAAAATCTTTTTGTTACTGTGAAGATTCAATAATCTAGGTGCATTATATGGAAAGATACCCTTGATCTGTCTTGTGAAATGCTGAAGAATTGTGAAACTCTTTAAATTGTGCAGGAAAGATCTCCTTATTAGTAAGGTAAGTAATTGTTTTTTATAAGACATTTGTGCAAAAGAAATAAAACTAAATATGTTACCCAACTATCGATTTTCATTAAATTTAGTCTAATGAATTGTAGAGTTACATGGTCTACGTTAAAACAGGTTAGAAAAATGTAATAAAAAAATATGTGGCAGGAATCAATATGAGACAATATCAGAGCTTGCAACAATTTTTGTTTGATATTTATATATTTGGAGTTTCAGATGATACAAAGACTTCCATTTAAAAATTTTTTTTAGAGATATGGTTTCCATGAGCACTGAATGTGTAGCACGTATCAAATTAAACCCCTGGGTTTTTTGAAGTGGAGACCCATTTTATGGGCCTGACATCCATTATGATTTAGACGCTACAAATATCTTGATGACATGGCATTAGAAGTGCCTTGTTAGATTTGTTCAGGTAATTGAACCTCTGCCAATTGATTCCGTACAGCAAACAACTGTGAATCATTAGATTGTATTTATGTACTCTTGAAACACACTTCCTCTGACAAGAAAACTGAGCACAAAAAATTATTTCACTTCACATTCAAATGAGGACTGAGAGTGGGGATACGAATAAAAATGCTAGAATTCTAGCATTATCCATAGCATAGCTTCCTTTTCCAACATTTTTTCATTTTTCAGACTGGAAGCTTAAAACTCCCAAAAAGGTATATCAAGAAATATAACATTGGAATTGTTCCTTAGAACCAAAAACTATTGATTTTATGATTGTTGTGATCAAAAACAGTATGAGCCAAAGTTGAAGAAGTCAGCGCCTGCTTTTTCTTTTATTCTGGGTTATCACTCAAAATATAATTATCATATACCGGGTGGCTACGGAAGTATTGCCTGCGGAATATCTCAGTTATTGTATGAAGTAGGTTTGTGAAATTTGGAGCGTCGATATAATGACATAAGAGCTAGAATTTGAGCATATTGACATGTCGAAGTTAACTTCCGGTCTGACCGGAAGTAACATCGACTTTCTTATTTTAAATGAAAACCCTATTTTTTTTTCTTTTCGCTTTATTCAGCATTCAATTTAAAAATTAAGAACTGAGCCTGATGTTCACGAAGACCAAGAAGCATTTGTTATTAATGAGGAAACTGAAATTAATGTATTAGCTTTAGTACAATATGATAGCACAATTTCCTCAAGGCAGATTGGCGCCGAATTAGCTATGAGTAAGGACTCTGCTAGGAAAATTTTGAAAAAACATCGATTTAAATCCTTCAAGTATCAGTTGCATCAACATTTGTATGAAAATGACGGTGAAAGGCGCCTGGAATATTGTAATTGGTTTCTTCGACAACATGCTGAGAATCACCTATTTAACTATTATATCTTGTTTACGGACGAGTCAAGATTTACCAACAATGGATTATTTAACAGGAATAATACAAGGTAGGTACTGTACTTTATTTGGATTATTGTCGATAGTCGAAGTGTAAAGTGCTAAAAGTGTGAACGGTCTTTTGTTAAGGTACTGGGCGATAGAAAACGAGCACCGGTTTCGACAAGGTGGCTTCCAGGAGAGATTTGGTGTGAATGTTTGGAACTCATATTGTTGGCTCCATTCTTTTTCAAGGCCAACTAACCGGAGAGAGATACTTTAATTTTTTAACGAATGAAATTTCGGAATTCATTAACAACCTACCATCGGAAATAACTGAGAGAATGCACTTCCAGCAAGATGGCGCCCCTCCGCATAATTCAAGAATAGCGAGAAATTATCTTCAAAATCGCTATCAAGAGAGACTTATAACAACCCATGGTCCAGTCAGGTGGCCACCAAGGTCACCTGATCTTACTCCGTGCGACTTTTTTCTATGGGGGCATCCTAAAAATAGGGTGTATTCCACACAGCCTACAACTCTACATGAGCTAGAAGTAAAAATTCGTAGAGCTTTCCAAGATATCACGCCCCAAATGTTGAGAAACGTTTTACATGAAAATATCACCAGTCAATAAATGTATTGACGCTGAGGGAATGCATTTCGAACAATTGTTTTGAATTTATTTTATCTTTAATCCTATCAATTTGAATTTTTTTTTTTTTCGATAAATCTGTTTTTTTGTTATTTGAATAATAATAATTTGATTTTTTGGTATTTCATTTAAAAAACTTACTTTCTATTATATCATTAGAAAGGAATGGTTATGCTGAATAGTACAGGCAAGAAAAAGTTGTATGTTCCTATTTAAGTTATGGACCTACAGAGTATTGTTTTTTTCCCAATTTTTCCAATATTTTTTTTGGCGGCTTATTGCATCAAGGACCTCACCTTTGCAAACGGGAAAAAAGAAAAAGAAATTTTTGATGCTTGGTAATGTTGCCAAGAAAGAATTTGCATGTTCATTAGAAGCCGTCAGACTTTCCGAAATCAATTCGGCAGCAGATGAGAAATAATTGATAAATTGGTCCGCTGTTAAGTAGATTTTGAGTTCTTGTTGCGTTCGAAATGAGCTTCCAAGCATCTCGAGATCTGTTCTGAGAGCTATGTATGTAATTACTGTAAGCTGTTTTTTTAGACTCGTTTAAAGCAAAGTTAAATTCTCGTCTGTATTTTTTGTATATGTCTTTGTTTATATTACTATTGGAAGCATCGCTGATAATTATTTTCAATGAGGTGAGAGTATTTCTCATTTCTCATTTGTTGTTGAAGAAGTTAACAGGGTGGGCTGCCTGGTTGAGCTTCTATAGGAAAGTGTTTCTCTACATAAAAGTTCAAAGTATCCATCAGTGTTTCTGATAACAACTCCACATCATCAGATTGTTTGAAAACATTCCAATTGTAGAAAAAAATGTCTTCTTTGAAACTGAGGATACAATAAAAACAATTTTGTCTATTTTCCACGATAATTTTATATTTGTTGATCAAAACTCAAATGAAAATGTAATAACCGAAACTAGTCAATAAATATAAAATTATCGTGGAAAATAGACAAAATTGTTTTTAGTGTATCATTAGTGAACATGCATGTATTTCCACATAATAAACCAGTCGTCAATAAAAGGAGTCTTCTTTGAAAGCTTCAATTTATTTGTGGGGAGTCAACTTTCTCCTACGGATTGTCTTGGGTTTATGACAAAAAGGTTTTTCTATAAAGATAAATTGTGCTCGATGATCAAATAAACAACTTTCACAACACCAGATTCATATGTGTCGGAGTTGTAGTTGGTAGTGATATTGTCAATGCAGGACCCTGTGTCTGTTTTTATATTCATTGTTTTGTACCTATCAATTGTGACTTTTAGACCAAAAGACGTGAAAACATAATAGTTCAGTCAGAACTGGACAATTGATTGAATTGAAATCACTAACGACAATTATGTGTGGATATTTTTATGGTAGAAAAAGTAACACTTCTTCAAATTTATCAAGGAATATGTTTATGCCCCCATCGACTGGAGATCTATAAGTTCTCACAGAATTCAGCCTGTGACTCGAGTAATGGTCAAATTCAATAATTTTGGATTCAATGTGATCTTTTCGAAAAATTGCCACACCTCCATGCATTTTTACTCTCCCACAAAAAGAAGCAGCCATGGTGAAATGCTTGATATTGATATTATTCAGATTATCATTTGAAAGCCAGTGTTCACTGAGACATAAAATGGATAAATTTTTGTCTTGCTTATCTGTGGAGACATTCGCCTCAGTCTCCGAGATAACAATCTGATTCATTTCAATGTTGAAAGTTTTTTACGCCTTTTTTATTTCTGCATTGGCTTGGTGTTTATAAACTTGCTTGAGGCTGGCTTCAGCATTGTGGAATTTATTGAACAAATCGATGTAATTCTGTAGTAGTTTTATTTTGCCACGTAACTCGATAATTATCGTATCCTTCTGTTTGATTGTGTAACGGAAGACGTCTATATCCACCTTCTTTTCTTCTGAAAGTCCTTCCAATGCTTGAAAAAATTGCTCACATGATTCTTCTGAACTAAACTTGGAATCACAAAATATTAAAACTTTGTCATTTTAAACAATCACATTGTCCGCGACTCGGCACATCTCAAATGATATACAGGGTGTTCCAAATTAAGTCGGCACCATTGTTAACTCCGTTATTATTTATACTAAGGATTCGGTTAAATGGGCAAACTAGTAGCTTTTTTAATGGCCTTCTCGATGCCGAAAACAAACAAAAAATTGACAGTCGTGTTTTCAGAATATTTCATAAAATGATATTTCTTTCAATGGAATACCCTATATTTTTTCATACATTTCGATTCGTAATAACATTCTCAACAACAAAGCTCATATCACCTTTCTTCCTAAAGTGGAGAATGAGCGACTTATGTGGAAATTTCACTAGTACAAAAAATGTCTTTGTTTTGGCGAATGAAACCTCATGATGGTCCAAACACCCAATTTTGGTACTTATACGAATGACAATATTTTGTTACTAATAGCAAAATAATACAGTAAAAACAAAAAATTACGCTGGGATGTGAACTCGTGAAACCCGCGATCATCATGTCGCATCACTCAATTGACACCACTGACCTATTAGGTATTAATGTACAAAACGATAATTTCCATCTTAAAGCCATTCCGCTAGCCGCATTTATTTTGTGAATCAAAATATGTCTGCTGTAATGATAACTTTGAAGCCGTTTTTGTACAGAACAGAAAATACTGAAGGGATATGAATGTGGTTGGAAATAATGTGTTTGATTCGATAAAACATGATTATTATTGTAACGATTTCGAGACCGGTCCTAATCTAATTAATTATGCACCCTCGTTCAACTACAACAGCATATCTGCTGGCGTACGGATCGCCGAGAACAAGCTGGAATAAATCGATCAATTCGATACTGTTCGAAGAGCCATCTAGATGAAATGTTCTATACTCCAGAATAATCGAGAGGGCCTTGCGACTATATAACCGCTGGAGGACAGTCAGAAAAGAGAGGGAGAGAGTTACAGTTCCTGAGTTCGCTGATAGATAGCCACAGTAGAAATAAATTGAAATAGTTATTGAAGTAAATTTTTTAGTGAATAATTGTTGTAAATAGTGTTTTAAATGAATTAGGAAAATTAGTTAGTGCAGTTTTACTACATTTGGCGTCAGAAGTGTGATGTTTAAAATAAATAAGTGTTAAAGTGTTCACCGTTTAAAAACTGATAGACGTTTATCGTGCCTAATAGACAGTTAGTGGCCCGTTGAACATTTGAGTGCAAAGTGGACAGTTTTGCGCGTCGCGGGACAATAAACTGAAAACTGTGTATGAAATAAATAATAGACTGATATCTCGGCAAAGACAATAAGAGACAAAATGTTTCCGAGAAGAGTTCACCTAGTTGACCTTAAAGTTAGTGAATTAAAGCAAGAGTTAGAGGAGCGTGAGTTAGAAACAACTGGAAAGAAGGCCGTAGTCCAGAAAAGACTTGCAGATGGACTGATTGAAGAAGGGGAAGACCCCGAAACGTTCTTATTCGAAGTTTCGAGACCACGAAATCCTTGGAAGATAAATTTCCTCAAAATTCAAAGAGTTGGAGGAGAAACTTCTAGAAAATTCTGTTAGCTTGAAAGAAGAACTCCTCAAAAACTCGAAAAATCTAGAAGAAAAGCTTCACGAGAATTCGAAAAATCTAGAAGAAAAGCTTCACGAGAATTCGAAAAATCTGGAAGAAAAGCTTGAAGAAAATTCGAAAAGTCTAGAAGTGAAACTTCAAGAAAAGCTTCTAGAAAACTCTGAAGGCCTAAAAAGAGAACTTTGTGGTGTGGCAAATCGACTGGAAGGAAGAATAGGAGCCATTGAGACAGAGGTGGATAAAATCAAAGATGACATCAAGGACGAGATGAAAAAAATAAAGGAAACGATCCACGATGAAATAAAAGATGGAATCGAGACAGAAATCGGCAGGATAAAGGAAAAATTCTGTGAATTAGAAAAGCGAATAGATTCTGCGCACACCCCAAAAACTTACAACAAAAACTCAAGGGTGGACCTGAGTATGAACTTGGACGAAGTTCAGAAGGACATCAAAAATCTCAAGGTTAGTGCTGAACCTGGAAAGCTCTCATTGAAACCGCCTCAGTTCGACGGAAATACTCCATGGGCAAACTACCGCCGACAGTTTGAAGCTGCTGCCAAAGCGAATGGATGGAATGCTGGGGAGAAAGCTTTAGCATTGACACTGGCATTGCGTGGCGAAGCAACAAACATTTTACAGACCCTCACCGCCCAACAACAGGAGGACTATGAACAGCTAGTAAAACATCTGGAACTTCGCTATGGTCAAGCCCACCTTGAACACGTATATCACTCGCAGCTGAAAAACCGATGCCAAAAATCAAGCGAATCATTACAAGAATTCGAAGCAGACATTGCACGCTTGGTTCGCCTTGCATATCCAGCTACACCGGAAAATGTAATGGAACGACTAGCGGTTCAGGCATTTTTGGATGGGCTTCGCGACCAAGAAACCCGGCAAGCATTAACATTAGCTCGTCCTTTACATCTTGTATACGCATTGGCGCGGGCTTTGGAATTTGAGGCTGCAAAACAATCCTGCAAAAGCCAGAGTAGAGTAAGGATAATCGAGGAAGACCCGCAGGAGCCTACTAACATGGAAGCTGTGATGCGAAAAGTGATGAAGGAAGTTATGCCTGAGAAATGACCGATAAGATGCTGGAATTGCGGAAAAGTTGGGCATGTGCGTAGCAAATGCCCAACATTCAAAGAATCGACGCAGGAAAACTAAAGAAGGTCGATGAGGAAGGGCAGTCGTCGGCCTGTATCCAGCAAGCCCCGATTAACAACAACGCATATGTCGCTGTCCTTCAACGACAGAACAAAGGCGTATTCGTAGACGGTCTCATTAACAACGAGCCTCGCACCATGCTGCTAGATACAGGTGCGACAAGAACAATTCTCGGACCTACTTTTGCCAAAACACCGGCAAGAATTGAACCGTCAAACTGGAAATTACGCACAGCAACAGGGGATCCAGCCACTGTATATGGCGAGTTAACGATCGACTTGGTTTTAGGCAGCACGAACCTAAGACACCGAGCACTGGTCGCGGACATCGAGGACGATGCAATCATTGGAATGGACATAATGAATTCCAGAGGGTTCGAGCTGAACTTCAAAGACGGCGTCCTACGTGTCAACGGAGAAGAGCTGGTACTTCACGGGAGAAGCGAAGAAATGATCCGGGTTGTGTTGGCTGAAGACATGAGCATTCCCGAGAGAGCTGAAACCATTCTGGAGGCTCGTATGGTTGGTGGAGTGAGCAACGGGAGCGTGGTGATGTTCGAGCCCGAGCTCCATGATGAAAAAATCGGACGAGGAATTGCCATTGGGAAGACCTTACTGCGCTCCGATAAACTTATACCAGTAAGGGTCATGAACGTCAATTACCATTCAGTGACGTTGAAGAAAGGAACTGAGAGAACAGAACCCGGAAGTTGGAGGGGTGTTACAGCTGAGGAAAGGCCAGAGATCTACTATCTGGTTACCAAGAATTCTCGAGATAAGCCGTCTTATGAAGATATTTGGAAGAGCCTAACGAGATTGAGAGACACGATGCTGGACCAGAATATTGTAGAACTGGCAATCCCAAAATTGGCCTGTGGGCTTGATGGGCTGGACTGGAGAGTTATAAGAAGCATGATGGAGACAATATTCAGATCCAGCGGCATCAACATTCTGGTGTGCTGCAACCATCTTCCTCGACCCAACTTGAAGACTGTAGTGCTACTTCCATCGAACGTCCAGGTGCAGACATGGAGAATCTTGCAGATGTCTTCACACTCCAAGAATGACGTTTCGGGGCGAAACGTTTTTAAGAAGGGGGCAATGTAACGATTTCGAGACCGGCCCTAATCTAATTAATTATGCACCCTCGTTCAACTACAACAGCATATCTGCTGGCGTACGGATCGCCGACAACAAGCTGGAATAAATCGATCAATTCGATACTGTTCGAAGAGCCATCTAGATGAAATGTTCTATTCTCCAGAATAATCGAGAGGGTCTTGCGACTATATAACCGCTGGAGGACAGTCAGAAAAGAGAGTTAGTTACAGTTCCAGAGTTCGCTGATAGATAGCCACAGTAGAAATAAATTGAAATAGTTATTGAAGTAAATGTTTTAGTGAATAATTGTTGTAAATAGTGTTTTAAATTAGGAAAATTAGTTAATGCAGTTTTACTACATTATGAACAAACAAGTTGCCTTGAAACTTTGTTGAAATACTACTTGTCGAATATTCTCAAGTATATCATGACAATGTCATAAATTAACTGTAACTGTAAATTGTAACTGTCAACTACTGTTCGAATATTTTTCGAAGTGCGGTTTTCCCATCAAGAAATATGTTAGAATCGTACTTGGTTTGCCAGAAAAATAGCAAAAGAGCACTCCATCACTACAGCAATTCGTTCCCCAATCGTGAATTACGTAATCGGCGTTTTTTGCTGTGCTTCATCGTCGATTCAGGAACAATGAAAAAGTTTTTGAGAAGAGGGGAACTAAAAAACATTTTGTAATATCTGAAGATACAAAAACTGGCGTTTTATCCTACTTTGAGGTATATCCAAATAATTCAGAGATTTATCTAGAGAAATAGCTGTTCCACTGTTTTGGATTACTACAAATGGTCCTGTAAGTGGCCCCCTCGTTCTCCAGACATGACACCTCTAGATTTTTATTTTTGAGGATTTCTGAAAAATGAGGTGTACAAACTGAAACATAATAATGTAGATGAACTGAAAAATTATATTGAAACTATAATTACTAGAATTGATGGCCGAACTGTGTTGAATGCCACACGTAGTGTCAACAGAAGGGCTCAAATATGTGTTCAACAAGAAGGCGGTGTTTTTGAACATTTACTCGATATTTTATAGCGCTTTATAAAATCCGATTGTTATAAATTTTTCCTATTGATAAAACTGTCTTATTTTCACCTTTACGAAAAAAAGTCAAATGGATTTGTTGTTGAGAATGTTATTACGAATCGAAATGCATGAAAAAATATAGGGTGTTCTATTGAAAGAAATATCATTTCATGAAATATTCTGAAAACGCGACTGTTTTTTTGTGTTTTCGGCATCGAGAAGGCCATTAAAAATGCTATTAGTTGGCCCATTTGACCAAATTCGTAGCATTAATAATAACGGAATTGGAAATGGTGCCGACTTAATTTGGTACACATTGTATATATTAGTGCATTTAACACATTTTAAGTAGTTTACCGCAATTTTATTATACTTTCTGCAGACCGCATTGCTAACGTGACTGCTTGTACCGGTCATCGCTTACTAAGAAGAGGTTTATTGTCTTGAAGTTTTTGAATTTAATCTTCATATAGAATGAATTATATCTTCATTTTAGATGTTATGGAAGGGAACTAACTCACCTGATCCAGAGGTATTCCAGTAGGATTTACCAATATCATTTTAGCTATAGCACCACATATGTTGTCTAGGATACCAGCATGTGATTCTTTCGAGACTGCAGTAGAAAGAACTTGAAGTATTTCTGAATAATGGCTGTAAAAAATGAATGTCTGAAAACCAACCTCAAACAATAAATAATTACCAACACACCTAAATATTTTATCTTTTCCATGTAATATCATTTCCCCAAGACCAAAGATTGCATTGTTTCTAACCTCTTCACATGAGTCTCTAGCACCAGTCAGCCATAACTGTAAGAGTGATGGAACAAATTTTTCTACATAAACATCCAAAGATTTCATACATTCGGCCAAAGTTCCGAAAGCAAACGATCGCTGTCCTATACTGTTCTGCTTTTTCTGTAATAAATAATAAACGTTTTCAGCCACCTGACAGTTTTCAAAATATTACTGACAACCTAAATTGTCTTATTTATATCTTCATCATTTTATTTTACAGCTGGAAAAATTTTCAACTACGATTTCGGTACAAGCAAAATTTTTAACACATTGCCAAACCAACTCTATTCTTCTATTCGTCAAATGAATCAGTATGGTTCCTGTTTGATTTTTCATTGGTTTAAAACCCGCCCGACAGAGTAGGCTTGTCAATGAGGAATAGGAAAACAAAATCTCCAAATTGCATTGCAACAGGCAATAAAGGCAAACATTTTGTAGGAGTTGTATACAACTGCAATTTTTGAGGGACCAATCAATATTGCTTTATAGCCCAATCAATATACAATACACAGTGATTTCCGAACAATTGAGTGGTGGAATGTATGTAATTTTTTTGTTAATTTTATCATCTCCTTAATCAGACGACGAATTATTTACATAATGTTTCATGTCACATAAAGGCTCACAAATTCTACGTACGGGGATGTTTCCCCTTGAGAAGTGAGACACACTATATTGTATTTGGGCTTCCGTTTTTATTTTTGTACCTAATAAATACAAAATAATAACGAATAAATTGGTATTTTGTAGGTAATTTTCCAATAGGTTTTTACATGAACTACTTTTCGGTGCTTTCTAGAAGTGGTGTCAAGTATGTCGAATTACTTATGAAAGAAATGGGTTTAAGATTATTACCCAAAAATAAAACTTACCGTTCTTATGGACATAAGTTGCAATATATTTGGAAAGTATGAAACGAAGTCCACTGGACCTAAAGCTATTGCAAATTTAGGAATTACATCACCAGCGGATTCTAACAATATTTCATCATGCTCTGTCTCAGTATCGTCATCATTATTCTCGGATGCTTCTCCTAGGTCAGTGTCTTGACACATTGTCTGAAAGCAAAACTATATTTAAATATTCCATAAATTGATATGTTGAGTGTATATACATATGATATTGTAATAAAACTGCACTAATTTTCTTAATTTATTTAAAATACTATTTACAACAATTATTCACTAAAACATTGACTTCAATAACTATTTCAATTTATTTCTACTGTGGCTATCTATCAGCGAACTCTGGAACTGTAACTAACTCTGAACTCTGACTGTCCCCCAGCGGATATATAGTCGCAAGCAGGTTCCATCAACGGCTCTCTCGATTATTCTGGAGTAAAGAACATTTAATCTAGATGGCTCTTCGAACAGTATCGAATTGATCGATTTTATTCCAGCTTGTTCTCGGCGATAGGCCAGCAGATATGATGTTGTAGTTGAACGAGGGTGCATAATTAATTAGATCAGGGCCGGTCTCGGGGTCGGTCTCGAAATAGTTACAATATCATAAGCAAAGTCAAATAAAAATACAAATCGATTACGATTTTTTTTTATATTCTGGGTCCCGTGAAATGGAATATTCTGTAATGTTGGGAGAACACCGTGAAAACTAAAGGAAGGATGTAGGAATTGGTATATTTCTTGAATTTTGTTTAACGGGCACTGGGGAAGAAGTCTATGCTATCACCCATTAGGAAGTCTGGTGGACTAAATTCTAGTGCTGAATAACATCGTAGCCATATACCTCAGATTATCTAGGAGGTGTGTGCTTAGACCACATATACAGCGTTTATGGCATATGAACATAAACACCAATTTGACGAGTTCCGTTTCCACGGTGATAAAGAGCTGACATATGACACTGTTTTTACTCAAAGTCGGTACGAAGTTGCCACGTAGGACGGAATTCAGTATGTGTTATGATGTTCGCCATTTTTAGTTTTTAGTTTGTGCATCTGTTAACCTACAAGCTGGAATGATGCATTTTCTGGCCTGAAGATATATCCCCACCAGAACAGTACAAAAAATCCTATATGGGATCGTCCAGCCGAAGGATTATTTTTAATTGAATGTGGTAGCGCGATAATTCGCTGCCACCAACTCAGAAAGAAAATTAGTGGGTAGCTTTCTAAAATAATAATGATAATAAACACTCCAGAATTTCTTCAAGCTACTGCTTCTCGTATTTCACCACTATCTTGGAGGATTAATGTGGGTTCGACTACGGCTTCACACCTGCGTAGATTTGTAGGAGGTGGTTTGTCGAGTAAATGATACAAGCTGAATCTTTAACAAACCAGCTTTATTGATAAATAAATTGGCATTATTATGAAGTTAACAATTTATAATTATAACATGACGGAAGCCTTTTTCCCAATCTCTAGATAATGTATGTTCATTTTCCCTATTTCATCTAACTGAAAAGTAAATGAATATTGAAGCTAGCAGAACGAGAGTACTAAAAAATATAAAATGATAGGAGGAGGATGAATACCTAATTGGTATAGGTAACAAACATATCTAATTAGAAAAAAACAAAAAGCTATAAGAAGTATTGAGAGGCCCACTTCATTACTCCTCCCTGTATAACATAAAACTTAATATGCAAAAGGGAACTCGACTTGGCTATTTGATGCAGTTAAAAGGTATCTTATAAGCCACCTTGATTGTTCAAGACCAATTTCTACACATATATATTGAAAAAGAAAATGTTTCCAATTATAGTAAAACTACAAAATGAAAAATGTTATAACAATTAAAACAACAAAAATCGTTTTAAATTGGTCAGTCAAACAAAATCTCGCATATCAGAGCCCTGAAGTATCCCGTACTTCCATAAACGCTAAAAAAATTCCGAACAACGCCTCAGAATTTCAACTGACTACCTTTAGTCGACTATTTCTCGCCCCGTATACCAATCACCGATTTTCTTGCATCTGAACCATTCCTCAACTCAGTCAGGGTGGCGTATTCAAGAAAAATCGGCAACTAGTAGATCGGCTGACGTAAATCATCGATCAGTTACTGTAATAATTCGAAATTTAACAATTTCTAGGGAAACTTGCATTACCGCTCGCCTCTAGATGTCGTGAGAACGAGATTGGTTACTATAGCATCTTCTCTTAGACGACCTATGAGCTCGTGGTGACGGATATATTCTTTTTTAGCGCCAGATAAGAGTATGTCCGCTGTTAAATTTCAACGACGTTCCTTTCGGCAATGCCGTTCAGCTGTATATAGCAGTCCAATGAAACAATGCATCTCAGAAAGATTTGTGCCTGGCTCTCGCAACAATCCGTCGCCAAATTTCGGTCTTTGCATGTTGATTAGTATAGCGGACAATTTGTTCTATAATCTCCAAATCAAAGAAATACTTCCATATATTTATAGCAGACTTCAAGCCTCCTACAGCCATTTTTTGGCCCCGGGAGCTGAATTATCAAATTCTCTGCACGTGTTCTAGACAATGACATATTACGGCTAGACCCCGCTCACATTCTAAGCACAATGTTTATTGCAGTTCGTTTCGCGGTCAGTCAACCCAAAAGTCGGCAAAGCTTCAATTATCTACTTACATACAAGCTTTATATGGTTAATATCGCAACTATGTTCCGCGAAACAAACTGCAATAAACATTGTGCTTAGAATGTGACTCGTTCTTGACCGCAGCTCGAAATGTAAATAACGGGGTCTAGCCGTAATATGTTCTGGACGAAGAAGGAGCACATTTTGACCATAATGTTTTTTATGTTTTACGAAAAAGCATGGAAGATTAGCCGTTGGGTCTAATTCGGTATCGGATGTTTCCTGTTGTGTGTCTGAGTTTTCTTCCTGTACTTTATGTTATCTTCTTTCAAATCGTCGTCCGAACCCACCAATCTACCTTTTTCTGATTCCTCTTCCAAACACTCGGGCGCTTCGGAGTCTGAATCCGCGCGGCAGTGGCGGAAGGTTAAGATAGTCTTTGGCTTTTTTGACTTCAATATAGATACACAGAAATCCGGTCCCCTTTTTCGTAAAAATTGAAGTTGGAATTGATTTCACACATTCTAAAAAATGTAACACATACTTTGTACACATCGACCGAAATCATAAGTTCAAATAAATTAATATTTGAAAACTTTAGTAAATGTCAAAAAATATGTATATAATGAAAATGTCTTTCAGAGGGATTTTCAAAATCAAAATTTTCTGATAATCCTGTATGTATCTTTTATTTAATATACCCATGGACACATTTGTTTAGGAGGCCAAATCCTACAACATACCAAAAATTCAGAAAAAATCAACAGGTGACACTTTTTCCACAAAGCTGTTACCTGGTCCTTTTTTCAATTTATTTTGTACCTTTCGTGTCTTGCTTCTATAATGTTTTCATATTTTCCATAATAATAAGATACATTTTCGATGGAAATCAATTGGTCAAACCCTAAATTTTCTGCAAGCTGATAGAAAGGAAACACCCTTCCAAAAGAATTTAGTTAAGTAAAAATATATAAGGTGTTCCTTTGATAAGTGGTACATTTCCTATCTTAAATAGGAATGCAGCTATCACGCATCGTTGATATACATTATATTCGCCATACTCTTTGAAACATTGAAAAAAATAAATGGGCTATATCTCCCTAGTATTACAAGATATCACCATCAAATCTGTCATAATTGCATTCGTTATGATAGATAGTCTCTATTGAATCATGTAATAATATTCAACAGTTCAAACTTGAGGATGATGATATCAAAGAAATGTCCTTCAAAAAATGAAAATCAACGTGGCTGAGCATTTCTCGAGTTTTTTCGGTATATTGTGTTGAATAAACTTATTCTATGAGTGACTTCACAATATCTCTCATGATGAGAGCGCATGCCTTCTGTGCATGTTCGCCTTAGTCAGATGATTCTAACTCCAACGATATTGAAATATTTAGGAAAATCTAAATGCACCTCACATACGGCAAAGTACCAAAAACACATTCCTTTCAGCGCTGGATTTTATTTCAAGTGTGCATATGACGATACTTTGTCATTTTATGATAGTCATCGGGGCCTCGACTCGATGGATTGGTTTGCGGAGAGAATGGGGGCCATAGCCAAATTTGTGGAAGCCAAAACTTTGGATATTGTCCCCATGATCGTCTCACCTCCAGATAGAGCGACAGCGCCATGTTGCCACATCTGCGATAAACCTTGGAAAACTGACGACAAAATTGTAATAGATCATAATCACTTTCACGGGAGCGTTCCGTGGATATGCGCATGCGCATTGCAACTTGAACTACAAAAAGTCGTTAGTTGTGCCAATTATTTTCCACAATTTATCCGGATACGACAGCCATTTTATTATTCGAGATATAGCAAAAAGGGGTCGAGTCAGCCTGTTGCCTGTCAACAAAGAAAAATACATTTCTTTCACCCAGTACGACGGCAACACTGACATTAAATTTCGATTCATTGACTCTTTTCGCTTCATGGGCATGAGCTTGGAGCATTTGGTGCAAACACTGACCATCCATGACTTGAAGATTTCAAGGCGCGAATTTGCCCATTTCGATGCCGACCGGTATGAGTTACTCACTCGAAAAGGGGTATTTCCATACGATTTCATCGATTCAATGGAGAAATTGGAATGTCCAAGTTTGCCGGCGCGCGATCAGTTTTACAAGTTGAACGATTGTGGCATCATCGATGCCGAATACGAGCATGCGCAGAACGTGTGGTGGTCGTTCAACTTGACAACACTGGGCGAGTACTCTGACCTATACATGAAAACCGACATATTGCTCTTGGCGGATATTTTCGAAAATTTTCGAAATATCGGTCACGAGACGTATGGGCAGGATCCTGCGTGATATTACACCCTCCCGGGATATACGTGGTCCTGTATGTTGAAGTACACCCAGTATAAATTACAGATACTGAAAGACGTCGACATGCTTCTCTTTGTCGAGCGAGGAATTCGTGGCGGCATCAGTCAGTGCTGCAACAGATTCTCCTCGGCCAATAACAAGCACATGGGCGAAAGGTATGACGCCTCCAAACCGTCGACCTATTTGCTATATCTCGACATAAATAATCTGTACGGTTGGGCCATGATGGAATATTTTCCGAACGACGGCTTTAAATGGCTCGAAAATGCAGCTGATTTCGATGTGTCGGAAGTGTCGGACACCTCGCCCATCGGCTACATTCTCGAAGTCGATTGGGAGTACCCCGAATATCTGCATGACAAACACAAATGTCAATAAAGGTGTCCCTTTTTTTCATTCAATAATTGTATTCTTATGGGAAAATGGAAATTTTTTTATCAAAAAAATTACCGAAAATTGACGTGGTGGAAAAATCTGAGTGAGAGCTGAGTGAAAGCTGAGTGAATGCTGAGTGACTCAAAATTCACTGAAAATGCTTCACTGAAATCCTTCCACCATGTCAATTTTGGGTGTTTTTTTTTTATCGAAAAAAAGAGCACTATTTTGCACCAAAATTGGAAGAATGAATCAATGAAAAATGTGCTGTTTTTTTTTTCATAAAAAATGAGCATGTTTTTTGAAGGGTATTTTGAAGTCACAAAATTAAAATAAAAAACATTTTCCAAGATATATATATATATATAATAAAATCCAAATCCAAATCCATTTGATATATATATATATATATATATATATATATATATATATATATATAATATATATATATATATTTATTATATTTTTTTATTTATTTTTATATGTCCTCGAGACGAGAACTCTAGTACTCTATATATATACAGGGTTATGATATAGTAATGCACAAAATTCATAAAACGTACAACGATCACTTTTGAAAAAATGCAAAAACACGTCAAACTGTTTTTTTTTATTCCGCATCTTTTGACATAAGTTACAAAAATAACACGTCAAAGTTGTCAAAGTTATGACGTCATCAACAAATTTTTTTAATGGGAAGCTAAGAGTTTTATTACATTATGTGATAGAGCTTGTGTTTTTACAAAAGGGAAAAATAGTTGCAGTAGGGCTCACATAAGAAAAACAACGAGAAAAGGAATAAAAAACGAAATAACAAAACCAATTATAAAAAGAGGTCAAATTTAAACTTATCTAGTAAGAACATGTATTCTTATAAATTTTTTCAATTGTTTTACTAAAACAACGGTTTGTCAGTGTCAGTCGTACAATTAGTGTCACTACAGTTTTATTATTATGGCTCGTTTAACCGAAGGAGAAAGGATAGAAATTCTAATGATGGTAGGTTACGGCGATCGCCTTTGAAGTCATGAAGAAGCATGTGCTTTATTTAAGGCAACATATTTTGAAAGAGCTCCAATTGCTAGAAGCACAGTAAGCAGAATTCCAATCTAGACGACCAGGAATAAGCGACGATGTGAAGTTAGATATTTTGCTGTCAGTAGAAGAACACCCTCACGCAACTACAACAGAAATTGCCTTACAAGAAAATGTTAGTCAGTCGTTTGCAGTAAAGATGTTAAAAAAAGAAAAACTACACCCATACAAAGTTCATCTTGTTCACGAACTCTCAGAAGATGATCCGGACAGACGTTTGGAATTTTGTGAGATCTTCATGCGGCATTGTGACGAAAATCCAAATTTTCTTAATAGTGTAGTATTTTCCGATGAGGCAACGTTTGGTCTAAGTGCTTCTGTAAATCGACACAATTCTCGCTACTGGGCTCGGGAAAACCCCCACTGGATGCAGACAAAACACACCCAGCGTCCCCAAAAAATTTATGTTTGGGTAGGAATCGTCCGGGGAAGATTTATTGGTCCTTATTACTTTCGCGGGAATTTAACAGCTGAACGATATTTGGAACATCTTCGTATGGCAGTGCTTCCGGACCTACTTGCGGCATTTCCGGATCCAAATAATGGGGACAACTTGGATCCCAGTATTTGGTTCCAACAAGATGGCGCACCACCACATTATGGTCATACTGTTCGAAGGTTTCTGGATAACCAGTTTGAAGGACGGTGGATTGGAAGACGTGGACCAATGGAGTGGCCACCTAGGTCACCTGATTTAACCCCCCTAGATTTTTTTCTGTGGGGACATTTGAAAAGTCGGGTCTACATTAACCGGCCAGCCAATTTAGAAGACTTAATTAGACACGAAATGACTTGTATAACTCCGCAGATGGTCGAAAACTCTATAAATGCGGTCTACCATCGTCTTGGCCTATGTCAGTTAGTAAACGGGACACAGTTTGAACAATTCCTATAAGGAATAGTTTTGGTTTAATGGACTGTTTAGTTAATTGAAAAGTTATTATGAAACTTACGTTTATTTCGTTTTTTATTCATTTTCTCGTTTTTTTTTCTTATGTGAGCCCTACTGCAACTATTTTTCCCTTGTGGACAAACACAAGCTCTATCACATAATGTGATAAAAATCTTAGCTTCCCATTAAAAAAATTCATAACTTTGACAACTTTGACGTGTTATTTTTGTAACTTATGTCAAAAGATGCGGAATAAAAAGAGCAGTTTGACGTGTTTTTGCAATTTTTTTCAAAAGTGATCGTTGTACGTTTTATGAATTTTGTGCATTACTGTATCATAACCCTGTATATATATATATATGAAAACTAAAAGTTCGGGTTGAACCGCGTCTAGAATATATATATATATATTTAAATGAAACAGGGATATGCTCTCGAGGGAAATTGTGAATAACAAGAAGGAAAATTTTATTGGACTAAGCCCTCTAGTAAAAATGCAACCGTAGACACGTGTTTCGATCTTAGGGATCTCATCAGTACGGTGAAAGCAAGTGTAAGGATGTGCAACACTTGATTGCAGGTGAAACAACAAATGAACGGAGTCAACAAACAGGAAGCCAACCGCACATTTGTGGCTTCAGTCGTAACACCTCGTGTTTACAAGGCAAGAAACGACGTCGCCATTTATATTCCTGGACTCGGATGTCACGCAGGTAGCTATAGCTGCCTCCGTGGCGACGTCGTTTCTTGCCTTGTAAACACGAGGTGTTACGACTGAAGCCACAAATGTGCGGTTGGCTTCCTGTTTGTTGACTCCGTTCATTTGTTGTTTCACCTGCAATCAAGTGTTGCACATCCTTACACTTGCTTTCACCGTACTGATGAGATCCCTAAGATCGAAACACGTGTCTACGGTTGCATTTTTACTAGAGGGCTTAGTCCAATAAAATGTTCCTTCTTTATATATATATATATATATATATATATATATATATATATATATATATATATATATATATATATATATATATATATATATATATAAGTTGAGGTGACATTTGTTATGATGAATTGGTTATCAATAATTACAATAAAAAAAATAATAGTAATATATTAATAACATTAGTGATAGTATTAGTGATTGTTGATAATAATAAACTGTATTATTATTTTCATGATTTTTAGTAATTGTAAAATTCGTAGAAAAATAATTGTATTGAATTCGAATTTTTGTTTCATAGTTTTCTTTAGTGAAAGTAGTTTGATTGGTAGTAGCAATAGTAGTAGTTAGAAATTTGTTCCCTTTTATTCATATTTATAATATGTGGTTTGTAGACTGTAAGTATTGTATTCAAATAATATTTCAGAACGCCCTTACAAATACTTACTCTTTGCTTTTAGATATTACCTTTCTCTTTCTTTTCAGGTGCTCCAGCTGCTCTCTTGGTACGCCACATGAGAAACTCTCAATCTCAAAGTAGAATTCAGGAAAAGGATGTCAAGAATGATATATAATAATAATATGTAATTTACCTTGGAAATAAAAAAAGATATGAATTCAACTCAAATATTGTTCATTTTATTCTCAATAGTCAAATTTTTTTTTTTTTTTTTATGTAATAACTCTCATAATTATCAGTAGATTTCTTAAATTCTTATTTTACCTGTCCCTACGAAAACTACCTTACTTGCTAAATATGTGAACTTGGCAAAGTCATGTAAATTTCAAACATTAGAGGAAAGGCACCGTCACCGTTTTAATAGACACTTGCCATTCATATGGTTCCTCAAAGGAAATGTCTTTAACCTTAAATTACAAGTAAACAGAAAAGTTCGTGTGTTGAAATGAAAATAATTGATAAAATAAGACTAATAAAGTTCTCAAAAGGGATAGTTTATGTGCACTAATACGCGGAAATTGTCTTGGTGATCTAACTGGTTATGAAGAAAAGTTCGGAAAGCAAGGAAAGTTCAAACTCGTGTACTGGATTGCTTGTTTAATTTTGGATTTATATAAGGATCAAATAACTTTCTGGTTCTGGTAGATTCCAGCTTCTCCTATTTGGCTTGCAGGTTGGATTTCTTACCAAACGTTTGTCAAGGTAAGTTGATTTCAATTTCAGTACTACCTAATTTGGTATATTAAGTGTTTCTGTGGAGATTTAGATGTAATTCTTCATTTAATTGGAATTTTGATGTAATGTTTCTCTGCTTTTTCCAAAATCGACTTCTTCTTTCTTTGTTGATAACTCTCCTCACTTTTTTCCGTTACCAGGCCCGTTATTTTCCGATTTTCACAAACACTCTCGATCACTTATGGTTGTCAGTCACTGATTTTTATTGATTTCTTATAATTAATTAACCTATTTACAATTATTTCTATATGGTACATTTTTATTTTATTTCTACTAAAATTTAATTGAGATTTTACATTTTTATACATGATATTTATTTCCTCTTTAGTTGCTGATATGACCTTTTTCTTGACTTTAAGTTTCCTCGTTCTTTTTCTAAACTCTACCTGTGATTGGCTGTGTGACAGTTTCATATACAAGATGTTATAAATTTTATCTAATAATATTTAATTTTCAACTGGAAATAATCTTTTTCTTATGTTTTCCTATTCTTTTGAATCTGTTTTACTTTGTTGATAACTAAGCTTATGGTTTTATGTGGCTGAAATTATTTTCTTTGAAGAAAAGTTAGCTTTCTTGGATGAGTTCAGAGTGTTCCGTTTACTTGGCTCGTAATCTTACGATTTGAGAATAACTCTTTATTTTGCAAGGTTTCTGAAGGATTTTTTTTAATTGAAAGTGTGACATTTTGAACTGGCAGAGGTTATATCTTTTTGAAAAAGTATCAGTCAGGATTGTTCTGTGAAATATCATTTTTATTTTTATTTCTATCAAGTCCAATATTTTTAAATTTCTATCTTTCTATCTATATATATATATATATATATAAAGGAAGGGTAGTCGTTGCTGACTAGTTAGGAATGGAACTAGTAAATAGTGGGGCTATGCAGCAAAATCAAAGAGTACTCTTTTAAGTTTGTCCAAGCTTTCGGAAATTTAATTAATCGTTTCCATCATCAGGGATTTTTTATATATTACTTACTCATGCAATTTGTAGTATCCCTGATGATGGAAACGATTAATTAAATTTCCGAAAGCTTGGACAAACTTAAAAGAGTACTCTTTGATTTTGCTGCATAGCACCACTATTTACTAGTTCCATATATATAATATATATATATATATATACTACGCATGTGTCGCACCTGATGGCGCTCTGTGAGCAGCACGCCAAGTGTCATTTAGTTCATTCACAAGATATACACGACACATCATCACCGTCTTCTGTGAGTCTATGTTTATGACATCTGTGGTCACTTTGCTGCTCATGTCACCTTTCACTTGTCGTTCTTCTGGAGCATTATCAGTGTCATCTGTCGGTGGTCGTGGTGGCGGTGTCATCCATGTGTCATCTGTCACTCTGCTAATGAAATCTGACACTCTTGGTTCTGGAGGGACATCAGCGCCATCTGTCGTCGGTCTGTGTCTGTGCTCAGAGTAATAACTACGAACGAAATCATAATGCTCTATCGTAGATGGTCAGCCATAGGATCGTTATTGGGCAGCCATCTGAACCCTTCTACTTGGCACGAAAGACATGCAACTACATATTCCGAACCGGTATACGTAAAGCCTGCTTCAGCTAACTTACTTGCAGAAAATGTCGAAGTCCAGCTTCGAAACGAGTCGAGTCTTGTTTCGTACTGCAGCATCTCTCCGTCTCTCTCTCAGTCGAGTTTGATTCGGCTAGTCTTGGGTGCATTCGGGTCATCTCGGCTAGTGTAAAGCAGCTGATTAATGGCCCCCACGAATTGGCCCCATTCAAACATGCTGAAGGACAGGCTGGAGCATATGGTGTGTTGGACCTTGCACACCAGTTTCACTGCAGGCACGAAACTCCGAGCAAAACTTATGCCGCATTGCAAGCTCAAAACGTCAGTGTTGCGAAACTCGTAGGTGGCGTTGCACGCGAAGAAACGTTCCGCTTTGATGGCCCCCTTGTACATGTCACATATTCGATCTAAATCTGCCATTCGATCTGCCCACTCTCGGTCCGATGATGATGAAGCTGACGCCGCCGACGCCACCGACGCAGACTCGTAACCAGAGGACTCTTCAGAAGACTCGACAACGACGTTGTTCACTGCACCAAACATGTTGACTGACTAATCTCTGCACCGTTTGGCATCGGTTTATTTCTCTGCTGCCGCCGCCGCCATCACCCCCACCCTCCCCCATCCACCGGCTCGAGTTTCTACGTCGTCGAGAGCTGAGAGACGACGACGATGAAAGGTCCCCTCTTCCAGTTGAGATTGTGCCAATTTTCCATTGAATTACATGCGATTTGTCGCATCAATCCAACTATTGTGCGTACCATTTCACAAGTACTTTACGACCCTGACGCCTGATGATTTTTTCCACTAGATAGACCTCGGGATTCTTTGTTTTTTGTAGTTCTTGTTCGTAGAAAGCACCGCTGATGGGTCGCCCTTCCAAGTCCTCCAGCAAATACGTGATTGGTTGGGTGATTTTCGCTTTGACGACTTTGAATAGTTCCGTAGTCCATTTAGGCGTATACCCTTTTTCGAAAACATGTTTGGCCTTGCTAATTCTCACGAAATCGCCAATTTTGAATTTTTTTCGACCAGAACGTTCGGCATAATCATACGTTGACTTACACATCTGTTTTTCATTGTCTTTGGTGACGTCACACGGTTTCATGCCGATCGTTCGATGTTTGCGCTCGTTGTAGTAGGCAATATCCGGCAAAATGTCCAGCCATTTGTAGGTACCGTTCAAACTGAAATAATTATAATAATAATTTGTCTTTATTCATATTGCCAGATATAACATTCTTTTGTTATAATTAAATAAGTAATTGATTCACAATTGACAATATGTAAGGGCGGGATTCAGTCGCCCCTATCCGGAGATAATGGTGACTGCTCTTCCATCCAACCCGTAAATACTTGAAGAGATTCTCCTTGAGAGTACGTATAACCCTCTCCGCGATCGCGGCTTTCTTCACGGTATACGTGCTGTAGTGTTTGATGTTGTACTTTTTCAGGAGAGTCTGGAAGCTGGAATTATAAAATACAGTTCCGAGATCTGATTGGAGGAGCTTGGGACATTTTTTCGCTTTCGACAATATGTCACTCATCGCTTCAGTGACGTCTCGACCAGTTTTGGTCTTCAAGGGGCGCACCCATAGGTACTTGGAAAAGATGTCAATCACCACGAGAATATATTTGAAGTTTTTATTGGCTTTGGACTATTTTTGAAGATCAGCCAAGTCCATCGCCACAGATCATCGAGTCCTTTGATGATGGTACGTCTGCGAGGAAAATTCCTTCTGGCTGGAGCATGGAGCTCATCAACCAATTGTTTTTTTCTCAGATGATGACGTCATTTCGCTAATGGCGGAGTCAATACATTAACTGCACTGGGCGTTACACCTTCTACTTAAGAGGCTGGAATATCAACAATATCCAGTGCCAATTTATTCAAGCGTTTCTTGGTATTTTCGTGCTTTTTCATTGAAAGTGACATGAATTTAATCACTCGAATATCCAAGGCTGTTAGATTGTTTTTGGTGCTGTCCAGCTCGTCTTTGAATTTGTGTATGACGTCATCTTTGAGCTTCTGTATGACATCATCAACGTATTTTTTGTTGGCAACATCATTGAGTGCACTTGGCGTTTCCACATTAGATATTTTCACATGTTCAGCATCAGTGTCCTCATTTGTCGTATAGTTGAGTATAACACCAGGGAAATGGTAGGGCTACTGCTGCCGTGCACGGTGAGCTGACGAAGTTTGACCGAACTTGTTGATGCTCATGATGCGACTGTGACATGCAAAAAAACGTCTACGCTTTTATTTATCGAATATAGCCTGCTTCTCTCAGCTCATTGATGATGGCCACGATCTCGTTGTCGGTGGAGGTGCTGCCGGAATTTTTGGCGGCTACCAGAAGCCTATACCTGTCAACGAGCTCGTTCACATCGTCCCAGTACACGTATCCTATGGGTTTCGTGTTGTATGTCTTCTGATCTGGGGTACCACTGCCGTCGGTGAAACGACCTCGGCCATCACCACCTATTTTTGATTGAGGGTCTTTGAACATTGGTCGAATCAACTGTTCGTATTTGGCAGTCTGATTCTGATTCAACCTACCTCGCGAATCTACATGCGCACCTCTAGCTGTCAAAATTTGCTTGCATGCCACCAAATCGGCTTTAGCGTATTTGGGATTTTTGTAGAAAATCAAACTATATAGTACCGGAGTGCCCTCATATGTTACACCATCAATGCGAATGTCCCTCGTATCTTTGTCGAAGTCCATCAGCTTTCTACCGAGCAACAATCTCTTGGTTTTTCGTAAATGGGGCCGTAACTCACATCTATTTTGCCGGATTTGGAGCGATGTTCATTCACGAATTCAGTTGCTACTTCGGGATAAACTTCCAAGTAGTCGTCCTCATCATCATCATAATCACCATCATCTGTGTGGTAGCTTTCTTCGTCTTCTTCCTTTTTCACAAAGTCTGGAGTCGATGGTGGTTCCTGTTTCTCTTCTTTTTTCACTGTCCGTCGTGATCGCTTGGTGAGTGGCGGTACTACCGCACTCAATCTTTTCAGCGGTACCGTAATGGGTTTGAATAATTTACTCAGTGCTTCATCATGCTCGGATTTTCCGAGTTTCAGACTCAGATACTTTTTTCGCACAATTTTCGACAACTGATTGACTTGACGTTTGCGTTCAGCTTTAGCAATATCCGTCTTCATGCGCGGTGATGTGGTCGGCGCCATGGCTTCAGTACGAATGCCGTGCCACCTCGTATCACATTTGTATATATTTGTCAAAGCTCAGGCGGTAGCGCCCTTTGTTCACATCAAAGTCTTTGACAATGACCAAAGATCCGAATTTTTCCTTCCAACAGGTGGCGCACATTCGGCAAAATTCCTCAAAGATGTAATCCGGAGAGACGTGCTCGTCGAAGGCGTGCTTCAATTATATCGTCTTGTCGAAAAAGCACTATAATGTTGCAATTGTCCCTGATCAGCTGTTTGGGTATTTTCGAGTAGATTTGACACAAGTAGGTCGGGTCAATACCCTTGTAGCGTGCCATGGCATAGAACTCTCTGATCGTCAATTATGAAAATTGAGTTTTCTTTCGCTTTTGACAGATCGATTACCTCGTCGTTGTCCCTGTATGTAAAATTACCTACGCCATTGACTTGTTTGAGTACATCGTGCAGTAGCTGATATTTAGGTTGGTATAGCGACTTTGAATAAACGTAAACATTCTCGAAGCGTGCTCCGTTCGGGCTGAACAGCAGACTGAGTACAGCGTTGGTCTTGTCACATCCGCTGGTGCCACAAAATATCGCTCGGAATGAATTCGGTAGCAGGGGACCGTGTTTACGTATACCGTCGTCGTCACCGCCAATACCTTCTCCACCTATGGTATCCAAATTGACTATTTCCAGAGCCGGCTCTTGTGGTGCATTTCATGTTTAGAGTTGATTGATTTTTTGCTAAAGTGTGTGTGACCACGCCCACATCTGACATTCAAAAGACATTTTGAGTGGAGTACAGCTATGAGCAGGAATTGGGTAGCTTACGTGAAACGCGGATATGTGGTGAAATACTTTGATAGTTTCGGCAATTTGAAGCCGCCAGTGGAATTGGTGCGATATCTGGGTAAAAAAGTGAAAATCTTCCACAACAACGATCGCTATCAGACATTCAACCAATTTAATTGCGGTCATTCGTGTTTGAATTTTCTATACGAGAACACACTCTGAGTGTGTGCGCGCGAAAATGAATAGAGAAGTGGTGACCTTTAATGACGAGCGCAATAAGGTTCATTATATGGTGACGTGGCGTTTTGCATACAAAACTTCGCGCAAATCGTATTGGATGCAAGTGGCCATGGACAGGATACGTTTCGCTAGACGAATAGCGCGAGCCTCACGCGTCTTGAATCCCATACTAGACTCTGAGCACAGAGCGCGCATATGGAATGGTTTAAATAGAAGTACATAACCCCATCCAGTATCAGTCATGTCTTTGCTGTTGACAGTGACAGGTCAAACGTCGACGCTAACCGCAGACTTTTCTCCACCGCTCCAATTGGACGAAGATATCACATACGGCTTGGCATTGATTGGTTTCCATTCATACAACAGCATACCGAACATATCGAGTGGTCGATTCTATTATTCTGTCAAAGGAGCGCCATCTGTTAGCATCATCCCAATACCGACTGGGTGTTACGAAATAAGCGACAATGACAAGTTTATACACAAACACATCAAGAGCCCGAAAGAAGCAAAGAAGAAGAAGAAGCAGAGAGCAGTAGTGTCTAATGACGTTGGCGACGACGACGACGATACCAACAAAAGCAAGGCTTTGTTCTCTCTCAAGCCCAACACCAATACGCTGCAGTGTGAGATATACAGCAAGCACTATAACATCTATTTTCGTCCCAAGGATTCCATAGGACGATTACTGGGTTTTTCCCGAGACTATTGGAGGCTGGAAGCGTTCACTCATCCGACCTACATGTGAACTTTATCAAAGTTCGAACTGTTCACATCGATAGTAACATCACATCGGGTGCCTTCTTCAACAATCGCCCCGCTCACACCATATACGAGTTTGCCGTTCGAGAAGACCCCGGCATTGCCATCGACGAAACGCAAGCTGTCATAAAAATGGGGTTGGTATTTGATAAGAATGATAATCATGCCTTTGGGCATAAAAGTGCAGAGGCTGCTGGCATCAATTCAGTCGCACAGACGCAGTCGAAGAGAACAGACGCACACACTCTGTCTCACTCCAGCATACACTTTCTCCAATCGCAAGGACATCATGTTATCAAGACAAGTGTTCGACGTGTACAATCATCCAAAGTTCGACGAATCCATCAACAGAGTTGAGACTCGAACGCACCACCCGTACGTCAAGTCCTTTCAAAATAATGACATCATCGAAATTGTCATTCAGCAGAGCGATGTATGATGTATGATGTATGATGATGAACGATGTATTTGTGTGCATAGAGGGCCCTCTGACTCGTACCGCAGGAACGGGCAATGTTAGATTTATCAATAATGCCGGCGCATACCTTTTCGAGGCCATCTACTATGAAATCAATGGCAAAGAGGTGGACTCTGTTCGATCGCCGGGTATAGTGAGCACCCTACGCGGCTATACTTGTTACGAGGAAAATGATGTGCGACACTTGAGCACAGCTGGCTGGACCTATCCTGGCGGAACGATTCACAACGCTACCGACGGTTCGTTCGCCATGTGGATCCCGCTTAAGCATCTGTTGGGCATACTCCATGACTATAGATATGCCACCATTGGACGACAGTCCATTCGCTTGGTCAGAAGTAGAAATGATAACAATTGCATGCTGATATAGAAGGTGGCGAATCCAGTAGTTGAAGCCACCACAGTCACACTGACGATCACGAGCGTTGTACTCAGAGTCAAACATATGGTGCCCAATGACGACATTCGTCTGAAATTGCTGCAGTCCATCAAAACAGACGCTCCTGTAGTGATTTCGTATCGCAAGTGGGACATACACGAGTTGCCTGCACTCACTCAGGGTTCCACCAAGGAAGTTTGGGCTGTGAAAACTTGCACGGCCATGGAGAGTCCCCGATTCGTCATTGTGGCCTTCCAAACAAATTGGATGGGCAATGCGGCTCGAGATGCGTTCTATTTGAGCGAGATTGTACGTCGTCTGTCATAAAAAAATAGTGACATACAGTAGTAGCAGTAAGTAGTGGGGGAATCCACTCTTTGTTTGTGATTAATCTCGCTCTCTCTATGTGTGTGTGTCTCAGTTAATCACAGCAGTGAATCAGTTCAATCAGCAAACAAACAACAACAAGATGAAGCTCGTAGCCTGTGACATTCAGGGTTTCACTGTGGGCGGTGAATCCAACCCAAAGAGCTCGCCATCACCGACGGGCATCGCACAAACCACTTTTTATTCAAAGCCGTAGTGCCATTTCATGACCTGAGCGAAGCAGATAAACGGCAAGTAGGATATTTGGAGAGAAATATCCACGGCATTCCATGCTCTGATGGCTATGTCGAATTCAACGAGATCCAGGAAGTGCTGCGCCCCATCATCGAGGCTGATGTGGTATACGTGAAGGGTAATCAAAAATTCGATTTTTTACTGAAGTGTGTGCTCGATCTGCCTAAGAGGCCACACATCGTCGATATTGCGGCTACTACAAGTACAGTCGTCACAACGCCTCCACCGACACTCGAGAAGCAAAGCCCACTCTGTTTGAATCATATAGCATCCGGAGAAATAGAAGTGCATTGTGCCGTGAGACACTGTTTCGGAATCTGGCAATGGATATCGTCACACCTGATATGGTGAGGCCCCACGGCGATCACGACGACGACACTCCTATCAATCGGCACTTGCAAAATTTGCGCAAGCTCAAGTGTATTTTCAAACGCTTCCAAAATATGCAAATTAATGATGGTAAATGGATAGGGTAGTAGCAGCAGCAGCAGCATTCACCGATCCACATCGTTCTCTCGCCGTCGCCGCCAGCACCAAGTCCATGACGTCAGCCACACCAAGACTAGCCGAAAACACACGAAATATTATTATTCATATTGTATTATTATTATTATGTATTAATAGATGTATAAAACCAATTTTTAAAATTAAAATTGAAAAATTTGACGATAAAAGAAAGCAAAAGAAATCAAGGTCAAAACCTATGAGACAGCAAAAGGAATCAAGGTCAAAACCTACGAGAGAGCAAAAGGAATCAAGGTCAAAACCTATGAGAGAGCAAAAAGAATAAAGGTCAAACCCTATGAGAGTGCAAAAGGAATCAAGGTCAAAGGTCAAGAAGTGCACGTGTGAGATTTCCTGGAATTTGCTGACATCCGGTTACAAACAAGTCTCAACAAGTTAGAAAAATGTAATACAGGTTCAATGACCGTTTTCAAGGTCAATATATGGTTGACAGATATCCAGAATCAGTTACAAATCAAATTTTTCAAATGAATCCCTCTCAATGAAATTTTCATACAACCATTAGTTTCAGAAATATATTTTAATAATCGTGCGACAACCTGTAATGAAACATTTTCACACTACCAATAGTTTCAAAAATAAATCTTAATAATCATGAGGCATCTTGTATAAGATTACTATTGTAGAAAAACTGCACTAAACAAATTTTGATAATTTATTTACACATTTCATAAACACTAATTTATATCACAGTTACTATTTTTATTTATCTTTACTGACACTCTCTATCCGCGAACTCTGGAACTATATTGGTTACTCTCTGTGACTGTCTCTGACTATCCCGCCATCTAATACCCAGTGGCTTATATACTCGTAGTTACAATTCTCGAGAATTCGAGCCTTTCGGGCGACTTCTTAGATATTCCCAGAATCTTCGTTAGAAGGTTCGCGATTCTTCCACGTGATGTATGTGTTTGTCAGCGGAGAACAATGTTTACATTTCAAGTTAATTGGATGATCAGGACTGGTCTCGAAATCGTTACATTGCCCCCTGCTTAAAGACGTTTCGCCCCGAAAGGTCATTTTTGGAGTGAGGAGATATCTGCAAGATTCTCCATATCTGCACCTGGACGTTCGATGGAATTAACACTCCAAAGTCTTCGAGATAGGTCGAGGAAGATGGTTACAGCACACCAGAATCTTGACGCCGCTGGATCTGAATATTGTCTCCAACATGCTCCTTATAACTCTCCAGTCCAGCCCATCAGTCCCAGAGGCCAATTTTGGGATTGCCAGGTCCACAAGATTCTGGTCCAACATCATGTCTCTTTATCTGGTGAGACTCTTCCAGACATCTTCATAAGACGGCTTATCTCGAGAAAGCTTCTTGGTAACCAAATAGTAGATTTTTCTCTGGCCCTTCCTCAGATATAGCACCCCTTCAACTTTCGGATTCTGATCCCACAGTTCCTGGAGTCAACCGAACTTCTTGGAGAAAACTACTGCAATGCCACTGGACATTTGGAGATCTTCTGCCACACAGTGAGCTAACGCGTAGTTGGCAGGCACCTTGAAAAGGTCTCGTGGCTCCTCTCAGATTACTCCATGTTGAACTCTCTGACAGTTTGAGTACAGGGACATGAACTTCTGAAACGTCATTTCATCCTCTGGTGGTCTGACGGTGCGGACTTGGTCGTGGTTTCCGGCATAAGGGAACAACCTATTGAAGTGGACTACCCTAGTTTTTCCTCGTGGTGGCTTATATATGCGGTAGGCGGGATCGTTTATCCTTTTCATGATCTTATATGGACCTTCCCACGAGTTCCGAAGCTTTGGTGATAGGCCACGGCGACGTTTAGGGTTGTAAAGCCAGACAAGGTAACCCATCTGATATCCACCAGCATCGGCCTTGATGTCGTAGGTCTTCTTCATTCTATCGCTGGCACTCTGGATGTTTAAACGGACTCGTTCATGGATATCGTCCATCCTCTGTCGTAGTTTGTTGACGTAATCATCTCCCGCAGTGTCTTGTCCTGGTGGCGTCCCAAACTTCAGGTCACATGGAAGTCGCAGCTCTCGGCCCATAATAACACTAGCAGGGGTTTGGCCGATTGACTCATGAACTGCGGAACGATACGCCATCAGGAACAGATGAAGGTACTGATCCCAATCTTTCTGGTGGTCAGAGACTACCTTGGACAGGTGGCGGTTAATCGTCTTATTCATCTGCTTCACCATTCCATCGGACTTTGGATGTAGAGCCGTGGTTCTCGTTTAACGGATGTTCAGCATCTGACACATCTTCTGGAACAGGTTTGACTCGAAATTTCTCCCTTGAACCGAATGCAACTCCAACGGAACGCCAAATCGACAAATCCACTCCTTTACCAAGACGTCGGCAACGGTGATGGCTTCTTGGTTGGGCAGGGCAAAGGCTTCGGCCCACTTGCTCAAGTAGTCCATCGCCACAAGGATGTACTTATTCCCGTGATCAGATTGTGGGAACGGGCCTGCGATGTCTATGGCGATCCTTTCAAATGGGCTGCCCACATTGTACTGGCGCATCGGGGCCTTAGGTCTCGTTCGAGGCCCATTGCTGGCAGCGCATACAGCACATTTTCTGCACCAGTCTTTGACGTCAGTTTGGCAATTGACCCAGTAAAACCGTTGCCTCAGTTTCTGGAGGTTCTTCGTCACTCTCAGATGTCCTCCGCTGACCCCATCATGGATTTCTCGGAGCACTTCATGTCTTTGGCTCCTGGGACTACTACTTCCCCATTATGCTCCGACTCCAACACACGCTTCAAGACTCCATTATCAAGGGTGAGAGAGTTCCATTGGGCCCAGTAAGATTTAACGACTGGAGAACAACTGGCTATTTCCTGCCATGACGGCCTTCGATCACTCTTCTTCCAGCCGATGACTAAACCAAGATCTGAATCTTTCTCTTGGTCTTTCTGGATCTTGTTGTCATCCCAGCTATCATCCACCGTCGTAGTTCTACAGAGCGTCGACTCTTTCTCCTCTGCTCGTCGGCAGTGCGAACAGTCTTCTGGGTATCCGCATTCTTATGACTGGTTCCCGCTCGATGTTCGATCAAAGTCGAACTCTTGGAGCCTCTCAATCCAACGTGCCATTTGACCCTCGGGATTCTTGAACTGTTGGAGCCATTTGAGAGATGCATGGTCAGTTCTCAGTGGAAATCTTCTCCCATACACGTACTTGTAGAAGTGTTCTACTCCCTTAACCACGGCCAATAGCTCCCGCCTGGTGACACAGTAATTGCGCTCCGGTTTACTGATGGTCTTGCTGAAGTAACCGATGACCTTCTCTTGTCCTTCTTGGATCTGAGACAGGACAGCTCCAAGTCTCACGTTATTGGCGTCCGTGTCCAAAATGAATTTCCCGTCCGGAAGGGGGAAGCTTAGGATTGGTGCGTTGATCAAAGCTTCTTTCAACTTCCTGAACGAATCTTGGCATTCATCTGACCACTGGAACTTTGTTTGTCCTTCCGTGAGCCTGGTCAGTGGTTTTGCGATGTTAGCAAATCCCAACACGTATCGGCGATAGAAAGTGCACAAGCCAAGAAAACTTCGAAGCTGGTGAATGTCTTTCGAAACGGGTCATTCCTTAAGAGCTTTGATTTTCTGCCCATCTTCTGCCACTCCTTTCCCAGAGACAACGTGGCCGAGATATCGTACTTCTTTCTGGAACAGATGACATTTCTTAGGGCTCAATTTCAGTCCGGAGCTTCTCAGTAGCTGGAATACCTCCTCCAAGTTTTTCATATGGTCGTTGAACGATCTGCCGACCACAATAATGTCGTCAAGATACACAAGACACGTCTTCCATGAGAGTCCCTTCAGAACCGTCTCCATCAATCTTTCAAATGTGGCTGGAGCGTTGCAGAGTCCGAATGACATAACTGTGAACTGCCACAAACCTGAACCGACGGTGAAGGCTGTCTTTTCTCGATCTTCCTGGGCCAGTTCTACCTGCCAGTACCCGCTCCTCAAAACTAAGGTCGAGAAAATCGTAGATCCAGCCAGCGTGTCTAGCGTGTCGTCTATTCTTGGTAGAGGGTATCTGTCCTGTTTCATCACGTTGTTGATAATTAACGCAAAAACGAGTTGAACCATCTTCCTTCTCTACCAGTGCTACTGGAGAGGACCAAGGACTGTCGGATAGCTCGATGACTCCATCTTTATCCATATCACAGACTATGTTGTCAGCTTCTTTATTTCTGGCGAGAGGAAGTCTTCTGGCTGATTGCCGGATTGGTTGGGTATTTCCAGTGTCAATTCTATGCTGAACCACCTTTGTTCTAACGCCTCTGCCTACTCCAGTATCGAAGATGTCCTGATACTTCCTGAATAGTTCCCTCAGGTTGGGCTTTTGTGCTGGCCCCATGTCCTTGGACGAGATAGCAACCAGCCTCTCCAATTCTGCTGGCATGTTACTGGCTTTACTAACAGTACCGCGTACACTCCTAATCACAGAGGAAATTGACGAGCAGTGCCCCAAAATCATTCACTTCTTCAAGGTCACAGGGTAATAATTGACATTCATTACCCTCACTGGCACAAATTTATCAGCACGCAACAAAGTTTTTCCCAGTGCAATTCCTCATCCAATTTTCTCATCATGGAGCTTGGGCTCGAACATCACCACGTTTCCATTACTCGCACCCCCATCCAGGCGAGCCTCCAAAATTGTTTCAGCCCTCTCCGGTACGCTCACATCTTCAGTCAACAGGACAGGAACCATTTCTTTACTTCTCCCATGAAATATCAGCTCTTCTCCGTTCACACGTAGGACGCCGTCTTTAAAGTTAAGCTTGAAACCTCTGGAATTCATTATGTCCATTCCAATTATTACCTCGTCCTCGATATCCGCTACTAGAGCCCGGTTTTTCACTGTAGTGCTGCCCAAAGTCAGTTCAATTGGAAGTTCACCATACACAGTTGCCGGCTCTCCTGTTGCTGTGCGTAGTTTCCAATTCGATGATTCAATTCCTGTCGGTGTTTCAGCAAAAGTAGGTCCACGCATGGGCGTAGGCTACGCACATGCCCAATTTTTCCACAATTCCAGCACCTTATTTGTTTCCTCTCAGGCAGGACTTCCTTCATTACTTTTCTCATGACAGCCTCGATATTAGCAGGCTCCTGTGTATCTTCCTCAATCATCTGGACTCTACTCTGGCTTTTGCAGGATTGTTTTGCAGCTTCGAATTCCAGAGCGCGTGCCAATGTATCCACGAGATGTGCGAGCTAGTGTTCGGTTGCCGGGTTTCCTGGTCAAGAAGTCCATCCAAAAATGCCTGGACCGCTAGTCGCTCCATTACATTTTCCGGTGTAGCTGGGTACGCAAGACGAACCAAGCGTGCACTATCTGCTTCAAATTCTTGCAACGATTCGCTTGATTTCTGGCATCGGTTCTTCAGCTGTGAGTGATATACGTGTTCAAGGTGGGCTTGGCCATAGCGAAGTTCCAAGTGTTTTACCAGCTGTTCATAGTCTTCCTGTTGTTGGGCGGTAAGCGTTTGTAAAATATTTGTTGCTTCGCCACGCAATGCCAGTGTCAATGCTAAAGCTTTTTCCCCAGCATTCCATCCATTTGCTTTGGCAGCAGCTTCGAATTGTCGACGGTAGTTTGCTCATGGAGTACTTCCGTCGAACTGAGGCGGTTTCAATGAGAGCTTTCCTGGTTCCGTACTAACCTTAAAAGCTTTTACGTCTTTTTGAACTTCCTCCAAGTTCATACTCAGGTCCAGCATTGGGTTTTTGTTATAAGTTTCTGGGGTGTGTGCAGATTCCATTCGCTTTTCTAATTCACTGAATTTTTCTTTTATTCTGCCGATTTCTGTCTCGATTCCGTCTTTTATTTCATCGTGGAGCGTTTCCTTGAATTTTTTTATTTCTTCCACCATGTCGTCTTTGACTTGGTCACTTATTGTTTCTTTCAATTTTTCCATTTCTTTCTCGACAGTTCCCATTCTTTCTTCTTACCGATTCGCAAAACCACAAAGTTTTTTTTTAAGCCTTCAGAGTTTCCTAGAAGCTTCAATTCTACATTTTTCGAATTTTCTAGAAGTTTTTCTCTCAAATTCTTTGAATTTTCTAGAAGTTCCTCCTTTGAGCTGACAGAACTTTCCAGACATTTTTCTTCCAGGCTGTTCAAATTTTGTAAAAATTTATTCTCCAGACTCACCGAATTTTGTTGAAGTTCCTCCTTCCAATTATTCCAATTTTCCTAGAGTTTATTCATAATCGAACTCAAGTCGATTCCAGAAACTTCGAATAAAAATGTTTCGGGGTCTTCTCCTTCAATCAGTCCATCTGAAAGTCTTTTCTGGAGTACGGCCTTCTTTCCAATTGTTTCTAATTCATGCTCCTCTAACTCTTGCTTTAATTCACTAACTTTAAGGTCAACTGGGTGAGCTCTCATCGGAAATATTTTGTCTCTTATTGTCTTTACCGATATATCAGTCTATTATTTATTTCACGCAATAATATTTCAGTTTTTTTTTGCGACGCACAAAACTGTCCTGCAAACACTTAACTGTTCAACGGGTCACTAGCCGATTGGGCACGATAAACATCTATCAGTTTTTCAATACGGCGAATTCTTATTTATTCTAAACATCCCTCTTCTGACACGAAATGTAGTAAAACTGCACCAAACTAATTTTGATAATTTATTTACACACTTCTTAAACACTAATTTATATCACAGTTACTATTTTCATTTTTCTTTACTGTCACCCTCTATCCGCGAACTCTGGAACTATATTGGTTACTCTCTGTGATTGTCTCTGACTATCCCGCCTTCTAATACCCAGTGGCTTATATACTCGTATTTACAATTCTCGACCATTCGAGCCTTTCGGGCGACTTCTTAGATGTCCCCAGAATCTTCGTTAGAAGGTTCGCGATTCTTCCACGTGATGTATGTGTTTGTCAGCGGAGAACAATGTTCACATTACGAGTTAATTGGATGATCAGGGCCGGTCTCGAGGCCGGTATCGAAATCGTTACCCTATAATGAAACTTTTACACCACCATTAGTTTCAGAAATAAGTCTTAATAATGATGAGGCACCCTGTATGCGATTACTAAAATGAAACTTTTATACACACAATAGTTTTAGAATTATATAATGAAAATCATCTAAGGGATTACTGAAATGAAACTTTCATATTACCATTACTTTCAAAAATATGTTTTAATAATCACACCCTGTAAATGATAACCATAATGAAATACCTTCTGAATAATTTTCATAAGTAATAATGATAAATTCGACACCCAAGTGTCTAGTGACAAAATTCCACATTTTTTATTCCCATTATTCAAATATTCAGAGTGATAAATAGGTAATTTGTAGACTTGCATACATTTTGATCAAATCACATGAACATGATTTTATTTGAGAGCATGTCTCTTCTTTCATTGCAGGGTATTTAAATTTGAAGATGCTCTTAGATTGCAAGTTGGTGTGCAAAAAATCTGTGAGAAACATTATTTATGAAAAAAATGTTTATTTGGAAATTTGCGGCAAATACTTCGTGGGAAAATTTGAGAAAGCCCCTTCCACTAATGCACAAATTTAGTTATTGTTCTGGGAGGAGTGAAGGAGTGTTTCTATTGGTTGAAAACTCAAAGGCAGAAGCAAATTCATTTTGAAAATGCTTCATTGGTACACTTATTGAAAATGGGATTATGAGGGGATAGGAATATGTAAAGCCAAACTCACTGTCTTAGATTATTGGTACAACTATTTTATTGAAGTGAATAATCTAGTATACTCAATACTTACAAAATGAAATCGCGAGTTGGAAGCAGCAAAAGTTAGTTAGCACCAGTGAAGAAGTTTAGGTTATTGTCACATTTTAAGAAGCTTCTGAGTGATGGGGGCTTCCGGTTAGTGAAAAGTGGATCTTCTTCTAGTATTGGCAGTGATATTGAAATATTGGACGGAACCTTCTCGAACTTGAATGCTGCGAGGAAGGGTTTCGTACCAGCGTATACGTCAACAACAGCTGCCATATACGAGGATTTAAGTGAAGCTGAGAGCCCCAGCAGTTCGGAGAGTGATGATGGGGAAGACATCAAAATGGAGACAATAACCCAAGAAGATGAAGGGAGTGAAAATGGCGAACAGGACAACTCCATCCAAGAAAAGGCAGGAGATGATGGCGAACAGGACCCGAATGAAACTGCAGATAACTCCATCGAAGGCACTCAGGAGAATAACTCTCATCTCGCTGAGATAAACAATTTACTGAGTGCCTTCATACAGAAGAAGAGATCAAGGAGGGCAGAGTTGGAGGACAAGTTGGAAAAGAACCAGAAATAAATTCAAAGGTTGCTTCGTGACAACAAGAAAAAACAAAGGGAGATTGAAGATCTGGATCGGGCCATTATGTTAGGTGTGGATAAACTAACATAGTGGACTGAGTGATATTCGAACATTTCTTTGGTGTACCTTCATGGTTTAATTTTTTATATTTTCTCTGACTTAGGGCGAGTTGTACACGACAAGTTCAACAACTTTTCAAGTGAACCGAGTTCGGTTGCTAAGGAACTAGAAAATCGATTGGCTAATCCCTAGCAGCTGAACTCGGTTCACTTGAGACGTTATTGAACTTGTCCTGTACAATTGGCCCAGTGAATTTAGTAATATTCAAACATTTCTTTGATGTATATTCATGTACATATTTTATATCTTTTTATATACATATTCTTTTATACCATATCTATTTATACAATTTTTTATTATTAGCTTTTGCATATTTCTTCTAAATTGTTTATTCATGGTTTAATTTTTTTAATTTCTTCTGACCTAGGGCTACTTGTCCAAGACAAGTTAAACAACTGTTCAAGTGAACCTAGTTCGGTTGCTGAGAAATTTGATTGGCTAATCCCTAGCAGCTGAACTCGGTTCACTTGAGCCGTTGTTGAAATTGCCCTGTACAATAATTGGCCAAGCGAATTCAGTAATATTCAAACATTTCTTTGGTGTATATTCATGTACCTACATATTTTTATATTTTTTTATATAATATTCTTCTATACCATACCTATTGTAGTAAAACTGCACTTAACTTATTTTTATTATTTATTTACACACGCCTTAATCAATAATTTATATCACAAGTCACTATTTTAATTTATCTTTACTGACACTCTCTATTCTCGCCGTGGAGATTCCTTTTACCTATATAGCGTGGTGAAATGACTCCAGTTCTTTCTCGAATTTCTACTGGCGACTAGATGTCGCTTCTCGAATGATCTTGTGTCAATCGTCAGCGGCGAAGTTGATGGTAACATCATCGGCAATGAATAGCGCTGTTTTCTGTGCTGTTTACGAGCTCTGTCAGGACCGGCTTGAGGAGAAATCGTCACATTGCCCCCTTCTTAGAGATATTCCGTCCCAAAATGTCATCCTTGGGGTGTGCCGATATTTGCATGATTCTCCATATCTGCACCTTGCTGTTTGATGGAAGTAGCACTCTACCGTCTTCAGGTTTGGTTGTGGACGATGATTACAGCATACCAAAATCCTGACGCCGGTGGATTGGAATATCATCTCCAAAACATGCTCCTTTTAACTCTCCAGTCCAGTCAGTCCAGGTCCACGAGATTCTGCTCCATCATCATGTCCCTTAATTTCGCAAGGCTGTTCCATACGTCTTGAGGAGGACGGTTTGTCTCGAGACTGCTTCTTGGTGACTAGAAAGATGCTTCTCTGGCCTTTCCGCAACTGTAGCACCACTCCAACTTCCGGGTTTTGTTGCTGTAGTTCATGGAGACGACCGTACATCTTGGAGAACACCACATCGATGCCTCTGGACATTTGAAGATCTTCTGCTACACAGTGGGCTAGCGCGTAATCGGCAGGCACCTTAAAAAGGTCTCGTGGTTCCTCTCGAGTCACCCCATGTTGAACTTTCTGTCGATTTGAGTACAAGGACATGAATTTCTGGAACGTCATCGCATCTTCTGGTGGTCTGAGGATGCGGACTTGGTCGTAGTTTCCAGCGTAAGGGGCCAACCTATTGAAATGGACGACCCTGAGTATTCCTCTAGGTGGTTTTTAATTCGGTAGACCACGTCATTTATCCTCTTCAAGATCTTATAAGGGCCTTCCCATGAGTTCCGCAATTTTGGTGATAGGCCACGACGACGTTTGGGGTTGTACAGCCAAACCAGGTTACCAACCTTAAATCCTCCGGCATCGGCCTTGATGTCATCGGTCTCTATCATTCGGTCGCTGGCACTCTGGATGTTCGAACGGACTCTTTCGTGGATGTTTTCCATTCTCTGCCGAAGTTTGCTGACATAGTCCTCTCCCGCAGTGTCTTGTCCTGGTGGCGTCCCAAACTTCAAGTCACATGGTAGTCGCAGCTCTCGGTTCATAATAAGGGGTTTGGCCGGTCGACTCGTATACTGCAGAATGATATGCCATCAGGAACAAATGGAGATACTAATCCCAGTCTCTTTGGTGGTCAGAGACTACCTTGGATAAGTGGCGGTTCATCGTCCTGTTCATCCGCTCCACCATTTCATCAGACTGCGGGTGTAAAGCCGTAGTTCGCGTCTTCCGGATGTTCAGCATTCTACACAATTCCTGGAAGTAGATATACAAAGCTGGTTCTGCCTCAACAAAGTGAGGCAGAATCGGCATTGCTCCACACGGTGAATCTCCCGATGGCCGCGTCCATCGAGTTCTTGCCGTTGGTACTGAAGAAGATGACGTGTTCGCCGAAGAGTTTCGGGGTAGGAGGAGGGTTCAAAACGTTTCACCCTAAGTGGCGCGCGTCTTTTCTGCAAAAAAACATGGCGGCGATGAAGTGGAAGGCAAAAAAACATGGCGGCGGTGGAGGAAGTTATGAAAAAAAAGGTCCCTGCAAAAAAACATGGCGGCGATGGAGCGGAAGGCAAAAAAACATGGCGGCGATGGAGCGGAAGGCAAAAAACATAGCGGCGATGGCGGAAGTTATGAAAAAACGTCCCTCACGTGATTCGCTGAAAGCAATTGGCTGGAAGAGAAAAAAACATGGCCACCGCCTTAATTGACAAAACATAAAAATTAAATATGAAAAAATATCTACTGTCTTAGAACACACACACACAACAGAAAATTATGATGGACTTATTATTAATTCACTCGCTCTCGAATGAAATTCCAAAAGAAAAAAATACGTCTCTGCCGCCGTGAAATAGCGATAAGGCACGTATCTTGAATGTTGACTGTCTGCTCTCTCAAGTTGAACGAAATTCTCAGTAAACACGACGATGATCCATTTTTGACCTTGAATTTGTTTTTCAGATTTAATCGCACATCCGGTGTCTGTTTACGCTGCTCGAGCTAAATTGACCTTGGAGTTGTTTTTTGTTATTGCGAAATTTGGGTTTTCCCCAGATCGACCGTTGCATACATTTGCAGCGTGGGTTACGCGAACTCGGCGTGGAGGTGGACGGCGTGGGTCACGTGACACAGAGAGTTAATACGTACGTTCACAGCGAGCCTGCCTCATTTCATTATCTGCGTTCGAAGCAACAACAAGTGCCTCTCTGCCGCTCATCTGTCTCTCGCTTTTTTTCTATACAAGTGCATTGTTTTTTATTGTGAGTGCCATTTAATTCGTGATTTGCAAAGGTCAGTAGTAGTAGTTACTCCTTTTTTATTTTTCGCGATTGTTTCAAGTGTGCCTATTTCTTTCGATTCACTTTTTGTAGTGTTTCTTTTTCAAAAAAAATTCAGAAAAGTTCATTTGTCATATTTGTTTTTCGTCTCATGCAGAGTGTCTCTCTCACAAAACGTCATATTTTTTTGTTTTTCATACAGTGTGTGTGGATTGTATTTTTTATCATAATTCCTTCTCATACAGGGTGTCTCTCACAAAGTTCCATTTGCTATATACAGTGTGATTGGAATATTTTATTTTTATCATATTTATTTCTCATACACGGGGTGAATCATAAACATCATTTTTCATTTTGAGTGAGTTAGTGAGAGTTATAATACAGCGTGTATGAATTTTTTTCATTTTTCAAATGATTTCGCAGATGTCTCATCTTCTCGAAGAAATTAACAAGTTTTCGTTGGCTTGCAGGAAGAACCTGCGGAAGTTGTCTGAGCTACCGAAGGACGAACCCCATCTGATCCTCGGCGCTGTAGTGAAAACAACCAAATTTGGAGAGTCCATCCTAGTGGAGTTGGAGGAGTGTAAAGTATTCCTGCCAAATCGACTGACTGGTGCATTCAAACCCATCCTCGACAAATTAACCGAGTCCCAGCATATGCTCATCTACAGGGGCGAGCAGAAAATTGCCAATCAAAATCATCCGCAGCAGCTGTTTGAGATCGCTAAAGTCTGAAGACGCTGACGCCGCCGCCGTTGGAAACAAAGAGTGAGTTTCTTGTATTTTCATTTGACATTTTCTTGAAATTTTGTGTGTCTGTTGAATAATCATTTTCATCATCATCATGTCATCTGACGCTATTGTTGCACACAGTATGGAGATGGTAGCCAAGTTGCGTAAGGCCAAAAAAATCCTCAAAAAGGGTTGTACTGATGAAGAACGCAAACATTGGCTGGCCCATTGCAAGTACACCGCCCGCCTAATCAATAGTGCGATCGCGGCAGTGGATTGCATAGGCTCTCTGAGAAAATTACAAACTTTATGGCGGACACTTGAAAATTATACGAAATTCAATCAAAAAGTCAGTTCAACAACAGCCAGGCGTCGACGTGGTGGTGGGAGAGGGAGTCAAATCAAAATTAACATCTCGAGTAAAGTGGGAGGACTTGAAATCAGCATTTTCTTCGCGTTTACGGACCGGTATAATTATAAATTTGAAACATAAAGATATTGGGCAATTTTTTGGTGATGCATTAATTTTATTCAGAAGCAGAATTCAAAATTTATTGAAAAAACATCCAAGCATCAAAGTCAATGCAACATTTTGTGGTAAATTCGTGAAAAATTCCTTGAATCAAGAACAAATAATAAGCGACTATAAATATTTCAACACTAAAAACGTTGTTATCGATAGACGTACAATTTTGAAAAAGTGGTTCCTAGAAAATGTCATCGATCAAATTCAAAACAAACTGTCGGAATTCGCGGACAAAGAAAGTGGCTGGAGTCTTCAGAAAATTGTTAGTTTGGAAATCAATACGAATAAATCGGACGTGGGAAACGGTTCGTCTTTCATCGAGCTGCCAAAATCTATTGCGAATAAAAAAGCTTGCATTAATTTGAAAAATAAAGATGATGCGTGTTTCACTTGAGCCGTCGTTCTGGCCTTGTACCCTGTTGAATCGGGTAGAAATACAGATAGAATTTCATCATACCCTCACTATTCCAATGTACTGAACTTGGATGGAATCGACTTTCCTATGAAATTAAAACAAATTACCAAATTTGAGCGATTGAACAACATATCTGTGAATGTGTACACCTTGGAATTGATTCAGCCGCAGGCGAACCCTTAGGCATTTTTCGTTACTGTTCCGAGCCGACTCACGAAACAAAAATTAGACAAACATGTCAATCTTCTCCTCATTCAAAATGAATATCACTCGAAATTAAATGATTACGAGGTACCACCACTGAAAATCGCCGACGCCGATGATGCCGTCGGCGATGAGATAAAATTCCATTATGTTTGGAAAAAAGGATTTATCTCGCCTACTCAGTCGCCAACTCATTAAAAATGAACATAAAACATTCATTTGCGACAGGTGTTTAAATTATTTTACGAGTGGGAAGAAACTCGACAGTCATACTGTTGATTGTCAAAAATTAAACGAAAGCAAAATTTCATTTCCTTCGTATGATCATGTAGAATTTCGGGATTTTGTACATAAAGAAATAGTGCCCTTTGTAATTTACGCTGATTTTGAGTCGATTTTGGAACAGTTTAATGACGAAGAATGCACCTCACATACGACAAAGTACCAAAAACACATTCCTTTCAGCGCTGGATTTTATTTCAAGTGTGCATATGACGATACTTTGTCTTTTTCTGATAGTCATCGAGGCCTCGACTCGATGGATTGGTTTGCGGAGAGAATGGGGGCCATAGCCAAATTTGTGGAAGCCAAAACTTTGGATATTGTCCCCATGATCGTCTCACTTCCAGATAGAGCGACAGCGCCATGTTGCCACATCTGCGAAAAACCTTGGAAAACTGACGACAAAATTGTAATAGATCATAATCACTACACGGGAGCGTTCCGTGGATATGCGCATGCGCATTGCAATTTGAACTACAAAAAGTCGTTCGTTGTGCCAATCATTTTCCACAATTTATCCGGATACGACAGTCATTTTATTATTCGAGATATAGCAAGAAGGGGTCGAGTCAGCCTGTTGCCTGTCAACAGGAAAAAATACATTTCTTTCACCCAGTACGACGGCAACACTGACATTAAATCTCGATTCATTGACTCTTTTCGCTTCATGGGCATGAGCTTGGAGCATTTGGTGCAAACACTGACCATCCATGACTTGAAGATTTCACGGCGCGAATTTGCCCATTTCGATGCCGACCGGTACGAGTCACTCACTCGAAAAGGGGTATTCCCATACGATTTCATCGATTCGATGAAGAAAATGGAATGCCCAAGTTTGCCGGCGCGCGATCAGTTCTACAACAAGTTGAACGATTGTGGCATCACCGATGCCGAATACGAGCATGCGCAGAACGTGTGGCGGTCGTTCAACTTGACAACACTGGGCGAGTACTCTGACCTATACATGAAAACCGACATATTGCTCTTGGCGGATATTTTCGAAAATTTTCGAAGTATCGGTCACGAGACGTATGGGCTGGATCCTGCGTGGTATTACACCCTCCCGGGATATACGTGGTCCTGTATGTTGAAGTACACCGAGTGCAAATTGCAGATACTGAAAGACGTCGACATGCTTCTCTTTGTCGAGCAAGGAATTCGTGGCAGCATCAGTCAGTGCTGCAACAGATTCTCCTCGGCCAATAACAAGCCCATGGGTGAAAGGTATGACGCCTCCAAACCGTCGACCTATTTGCTATATCTCGACGTGAATAATCTGTACGGTTGAGCCATGATGGAATATCTTCCGTACGATGGCTTCAAATGGCTCGAAAATGCAGCCGATTTCGATGTGTCGGAAGTGTCGGACACCTCGCCCATCGGCTACATTCTCGAAGTCGATTTGGAGTACCCCGAACATCTACATGACAAACACAAAGATTTACCCTTGTGTGCCGAGCACCGTACACCACCAATCTCGAAATTACCAAAAATGATGACCACGCTGTACAACAAGGAAAAATATGTTGTGCACTACAGGGTGTTGAAACAAGCACTCAAACACGGCCTTGTACTCAGGAAAATCCACAAGGTATTGCAATTTAATCAGTCGGCGTGGCTGCGTCCCTACATTGAATTAAATACGAAATTACGCTCTCAAGCAAAAACTACTTTTGGCAAAAATAACTACAAACTAGCCAATAACGCAGTGTTCGGGAAAACTATGGAAAACATACGGAAGCACTGTGTGGTGAAAATGGTCTCCAAGTGGGAGGGACGATATGGCGCAAAATATCTGATTGCAAGTCCAAATTTCAGGAGTCGCACCATTTTCGACGAGAGCCTCGTCGCTATCAAGATGGCAAAGACGGATTTGTTATTCAATAAGCCCTTGTACATAAGAATGTCGATTCTCGATATTTCCAAGGTATGCGTGTATGATTTCCATTACGGCTTCATGATGGAAAAGTACTCGCACGATCAGTGCAAATTGATGTATACGGATACTGATTCGCTCATTTATGAAATTGAAAAATTCGATACGAGCGACTACCCAAGCGACAACCCATTTGACATACCCCTCGAAAATAAAAAAGTACCCGGCTTGATGAAGGACGAAGCCAATGGTCGTATCATGACAGATTTCGTGGGGCTTCGATCAAAGTTGTACACCTATAAGATACAAGGTGGAAAAACCGTAAAAAAATCCAAAGGGGTCAAATACAGCGTTGTCGAAAATCACATCACTTTTGAAGATTATGTGGAATGTCTGAAAAACAATGTGGAAAAAATTACTTCGCAACGCTGTATTCGATCCTTTCCACACAACGTTTTTAGTGTAGAGCAAACAAAAATCGATCTCAACCCCCACGACGACAAGCGCTATTTGAATGTCGGCTCTCATGACACTCTGCCGTGGGGCCATTACAGTCAGTTAGATATCTAATAGAATTTAAATGTTTTTTCAGAGAGCACATACCCACACACGCACCACACCACCACCATGGTAGACACTTTGAAAAATTTATGCTGTCTGCAAGTAGTCAGATGTACATCATTAATAGTTGAATTCATCGAGGCCTCACCTCTACCATGGACGCTCACCGATCAAATTTTGAAAATGTTTGCTGATGAAAAATGGGTACAAATCTATAAGCAGACTCAGAGCGTCAAACGAAATTTCAATGATTTGAGTCACTTAGAGTACACGAGAGAAATCAGCTTTGAAGATAGGTGTGAAGCTCTCAAAAATCAAGACTGGGAGGGTCATTTGCACGAAGACCAATACTGTGTGTGGGCGAATGCATATCGTATTCCAAAATATAATTTACGATTTTGCCGCACTTGCTATAAAGCATTCAGAAGGGCTATGCAAAACCATCCAGTTCATAGCATCAGAGACCATCACCATATGGTGTTCGGTGTAAAGCACATGGACAATATATATCAATGTTGCAAATTTTGGTGTCACAACAGATTTGATGAAGTACTGTTCACTTTGAAAATGAGCAGCCAATGCTACTGTGACCTGCGTGGTGATGGTGAGCCCTACGGATTAGATCTCACATATAAACGCTTCATAGGCTCAGGATATGAGGATTCAGAATTCGATGAATGAGATTGCCAAACACACACACACACACAAAATTTCAAGAAAATGTTAAATGAAAATGCAAGAAATTGTGCTCTTGTTTGTTTCTTTCCACACGCACTACATATATTATTAATCAAATAATAGTCGATTATGTTTTATATTTATGATTGAATAAAATCAATATGTTATCCGTGTCTGCATATTATTATTATTATTATATTTTGTTTCACCCTTCCAATCTCCCATTCAAAATCCCACATATTTTTAGAGATCACTTTTGCATCAAAAAGGGGTTACTTTTTTGCGCAAAAAAGTATCATTTTTTTATACGAAAAATTGGCACTTTTTTCTGCAAAAAAGTATCATTTTTTATGCAAAAAAGTGTCACTTTTTCATGCAAAAAAGTAAGACTTTTATTGACATGGTGGAAAAAGCTGAGTGAAAGCTGAGTCATCGAAATTTCTCAAGTACAGAGAATGCGCAATCATCAATCTGGACTCGAGCAGGAATCGCGGAACGCATTGAGTAGCTTACGTGAAACGCGGACATGTGGTGAAATACTTCGACAGTTTCGGCAATTTGAAGCCGCCGGTGGAATTGGTGCGATATCTGGGTAAAAAAGTGAAATTCTTCTACAACAACGATCGCTATCAGACATTCAACCAAGTTAATTGCGGTCATTTGTGTTTGAATTTTCTATACGAGACCACACTCTGAGTGTGTGTGCGCGCGCGTGCGAAAATGAATAGAAAAGTAGTGACCTTTAATGACGAGCGCAATGAGGTTCATTATATGGTGACGTGGCGTTTTGCATACAAAACTTCACGCAAATCGTATTGGATGCTAGTGGCCATGGAAAGGATACGTTTCGCTAGACGAATAGCGCGAGCCTCACGCGTCTTGAATTCCATACTAGACTCTGAGCTCAGAGCGTGCATATGGAATGGTTTAAATAGAAGTACATAACCCCGTCCAGTGTCAGTCATGTCTTTGCTGTTGACAGTAACAGGTCAAACGTCGACGCTAACCGCAGACTTTTCTCCGCCGCAGCAATTGGACGAAGATAGCACTTACGGCTTGGCATTGATTGGTTTCCATTCATACAACAGCATACCGAACATATCGAGTGGTCGATTCTATTATTCTGTCAAAGAAGCGCCCTCTGTTAGCATCATCCAAATACCGACTGGGTGTTACGAAATAAGCGACATTGCCAAGTTTATACATAAACACATCGAGAGGCCGAAAGAAGCAAAGAAGAAGAAGACGAGAGCCGTAGTGTCTAGTGACGTTGGCAACGTCGACGACGACGACGGTACCAACAAAAGCAAGGCTTTGTTCTCTCTCAAACCCAACACCAATACGCTGCAGTGTGAGATATACAGCAAGCTCTATAACGTCGATTTTCGTCCCAAGGATTCCATAGGACGATTACTGGGTTTTTCCCCGAGACTATTGGAGGCTGGAAAGTTCGAACTGTTCACATCGATAGTAACATCACATCGGGTGCCTTCTTCAACAATCGTCCGGCTCACACCATATACGAGTTTGCCGTTCGAGAAGACCCCGGCTTTGCCATCGACGAAACGCCCTCGAATTTGATTTACCTGCCTGTGAACAAGACAGAAATACACAACATAACCTTGAATATTCTCGACCAGGACTGTTGCAGTGTGAATTTCCGTGGAGATACCATCATTATACGACTTGTGCTGCGCAAGCTGTCATAAAAATGGGGTTGGTATTTGATCAGAATGATGATCATGATGCCTTTGGGCATAAAAGTGCAGAGGGTGCTGGCATCAATTCAGTCGCGCAGACGCAGTCGAAGAGAGCAGACGCACACACTCTGTCTCACTCCAGCATACACTTTCTCCAATCGCAAGGACATCATGTTATCAAGACAAGTGTTCGACGTGTACAATCATCCAAAGTTCGACGAATCCATCAACAGAGTTGAGACTCGAACGCACCACCCGTACGTCAAGTCCTTTCAAAATAATGACATCATCGAAATTGTCATTCAGCAGAGCGATGTGTGGATACTGATGAACGATGCCCTTGTGTGCATAGAGGGCTCTCTGACTCGTACCGCAGGAACGGGCAATGTTAGATTTATCAATAATGCCGGTGCATACCTTTTCGAGGCCATCTACTATGAAATCAATGGCAAAGAGGTGGACTCTGTTCGATCGCCGGGTATAGTGAGCACCCTTCGCGGCTATACTTGTTACGAGGAAAATGATGTGCGACACTTGAGCACAGCCGGCTGGACCTATCCTGGCGGAACGGTTCACAACGCCCCCGACGGTTCGTTCGCTATGTGGATCCCGCTTAAGCATTTGTTGGGCATATTCCATGACTATAGATATGCCACCATTGGACGACAGTGCATTCGCTTGGTGAATGGAAGTAGAAATGATAATAATTGCATGCTGATAGAGGAGGTGGCGAATCCAGTAGTCGAAGCCACCACAGCCACACTGACGATCCCGAGCGTTGTACTCAGAGTCAAACATGTGGTGCCCAATGACGACATTCGTCTGAAATTGCTGCAGTCCATCAAAACAGATGCTCCTGTAGTGATTTCGTATCGCAAGTGGGACATACACGAGTTGCCTGCACTCACTCAGGGTTCCACCAAGGAAGTTTGGGCTGTGAAAACTTGCACGGCCATGGAGAGTCCCCGATTCGTCATTGTGGCCTTCCAAACAAATCGGATTGGCAATGCGGCTCGAGATGCGTCCTATTTCGATCACATCGACATCAGCGACATACGCCTAACCATGAACAGCGATACTTACCCGCATGAACGTATGCACTTGGAATTCAACAGAAACAACTTTGTCGAAGCCCATCGAGCCTACACGGAATTCTATCCAAGCTATGCCAATTGTCCGAAGAAGCGCCCTCTACTCGATTCAAAAGCAGAGCGACCGTTTTCGTAATAGATTGTTCCCGCAGAGCGGAATTCATGAAATCCTCCACTGTCGATGTCAAACTTGACATCGAGGCCAGAGTCGGATTTCCCGCCAATACTCGAGCCTATTGCATCATCATTCACGACTGTATGCTGGAACACTTGCCCTTGAGCGAGATTGTACGCCGTCTGTCATAAAAAAAATAGTAACATACAGTAGTAACAGTAAGTAGTGGGGGACTCCACTCTTTGTTTGTGTGTATGCATGTAATGCAGGCATCGACAGGTCGAGAGCGTCAGTTGTGAGCCAAACGTTCAGTTGTTCAGTCGGTGATTATTAATCTCGCCCTCCCTCTCACCGAGTGTGTGTCTCTCAGTTAATCAAAGCAGTGAATCAGTTCAACAATCATCAAACAAACAAAAACGCAACAAGATGAAACTCGTAGCCTGTGACATTCAGGGTTTCACTGTGGGCGGTGAATTCCAACCCAATGAGCTTGCCATCACCGACGGGCATCGCACAAACCACTTTTTATTCAAAGCCGTAGTGCCATTCCATGACCTGAGCGAAGCAGATAAACGGGTAGTACGATATTTGGAGAGAAATATCCACGGCATTCCATACTCTGATGGCTATGTCGAATTCAACGAGATCCAGGAAGTGCTGCGCCCCATCATCGAGGCTGATGTGGTTTACGTGAAGGTTATCAAAAATTCGATTTTTTGCTGAAGTGTGTGCTCGATCTGCCTAAGAGACCACACATCGTCGATATTGCGGCTACTACAAGTACAGTCGTCACAACGCCTCCACCGACACTCGAGAAGCAAAGCCCGCTCTGTTTGAATCATATAGCATCCGGAGAAATAGAAGTGCATTGTGCCGTGAGACACTGTTTCGATATCTGGCAATGGATATCGTCACACCTGATATGGTGAGACCCCACGGCGATCACGACGACGACGACCACGACACTCCTATCAATCGGCACTTGCAAAATTTGCGCGAGCTCAAGGCGCACATAGCAAAGTACGAGCACAAGCTGTGTATTTTCAAACGCTTCCAAAATATGCAAATTAACGATGGTAAATGGATGGGGCAGCAGCATGAGGTATAACGAAAACAAGACCGAATGCATGTTTGTCCCGGCCAGGAAACTGGACAAGGAACCGGTGGTCAGGGTGAGAGAGCAACGGATTGATAGTAGACAAGGGCCTACAGTACATTGATCATCTTAAGGAGGTAAGAAGGAGAACGGCTATAGTTGCAGGAAAACTAAGAAGATGGACGGGCCGTGACGTAAGGCTAAGGAGAGGATGTGTCAGACTGATTTTCGAAAGAGTGGTTAAGCCGGCGGTGATGTATGGCGTCCAAGTGTGGGGAGCAAGAGCGAAGGACTCTAGGGTGATCAGACAATTGGGGGCGATACAGAGACCGTTATGGCGCCTCTATACATAGAGGCAGCAACGAGGTATGAAGAATGGAAGGCGCACGGAAAAGAAAAAGTAAGAGGACGGATAAACGGGTGCGACAGAATATACCCATGGATGATCGGAACAATTCTGGAGAACCGAGGGGCTAAAAGAGGTATTTGTGGACGCGGTTAAGAGAGAGGATGGACGAGTGGGTATAGGATGGGCGCATAAGGAGGGGAGCGAGTGGAGAATGGGTCGGGAAAGAATCAGTGAGCTAGGAAGCGTACAGGAAGCCGAAATGGTGGCTATAGGTAAAGGGGTACTGATGGGTGGAGAGATGGACATAAGAATAATAAGTGACTCGCCTGGAGCAGTGGAGACCATTAGGAATGCGAGGACGAAGAGCAAAAGGGCAGCTCGTATTAGGATAATGCTTGAAAACAGAAGGGTAGCGGGATTGGTGACGGAAATTGAGTGGAGGAAAGGGCATGTTAGGGAGAATGAGGGTAACAGAAGAGCAGATGAAGAGAGTAGAAGAGGTGCGGAACTGCAAGAGATCACATGGCAAATAGACTTGGGACATAGCAGAATGAAGGAGAGGGAAAGGATTAGGAGAATGGTGATGGAAAAATGGCAGGGTGAATGGGACAGCGGCATGACCGGCAGAAGCGTACATGGTATGTGCAACAGGATAGGGATGGGGTGTATACCATTAGCAAGAAAGGCAGTGCAACTGGTCACAGGGCATGGGAACTTTCGGGGTTACCTGGTAAGGTTCGGAATTGCACAAGAGACCCCATGCCAGTGTGGAACTGGCGGGACTGACACGGCGGAGCACATCAGGAACGATTGCATGCGGAGAGAAAGGGTAGAATGGAGGAGGATCGACGAAGAGGAGGGTAGAATGGAGAAGGAGGATCGACGAAGAGGAGGATAGACTTGGAGCGTTACAGCTAAGGGATACGAATGGTGTGAAGGATGAATGGGTAAGGATATTGAATGAATGGGCAGGGGCTGTGGTCGAGGATGAAGAAGTATGAGAATCAACATAGTGTCAATGCGACGGTAATAGTGGCCTGGCTTCGGGATAAACGAGCGACGAAAGTAAATCGGGAGAGCAGGCGCTCGGATAGAATAAGACTGCCGACCAGGGAGGGCGCTGTTTGAATGTGGAGGATGAGCGGAATAAAGAAGGAAGGATCTTCCCCGCTGATTGCCCGCCCGGTATTCGGTGGGTCACGACCCAACGGTGGTGGGGGGTGTGGCGGGGCGGAGGAGCGAGGGATATCGTGACGTGGACGTTGGAATGGGATGTAGGTGCAGCTTTATGGCCTAACGGCTTGGCAAGTGCAGCACACCTGGGGTGGTTTTAGTAAGTAAGAGTCTGACACTACTGATACGCGATGGACACCGAGCGATCAGAGTCCATGAGGATTTCCACCCCACTGAAAAAAAAAAAAAAAAAAAAGCAGCAGCAGCATTCACCGATCCACCACGTTCCGCCGCCGTCGCCGCCAGTACCAAGTCCATGACGTCAGCCACACCAAGACTAGCCGAAAACACACGAAATATTATTCATATTGTATTATTATTATTATTATGTATTAATAGATGTATAAAACCAATTTTTCTCGATTTATTTTGCGGATCGAATGAATGAGAGAGAGAGAGACTGAAAGAAATACAAGTCATGTACATTGAGCAGTGGTGTATGTGTGTGTTCCTCTCAGTGTATATATTTGAGTGACATATACGCTGTTTCTCAGTGTACATTGAGTTGTCGTCATGATGACAACAAATTATATAATTCTAGCAGCCGTTCTGTCGAACGTACTGTATATTAGCCCACCATATGAGTACGGTGAGGTATTGGTATCGTATTTGCACGACGATGATTCGAGTACTTCGAATTGGACGAAAATGACTCAGGCGCTAGCCAATGATGGATATTTGCCTGTGTTGAGAGCCGAAATCCCGATGAACACCTCATCGTACAGACTGCGGAACATTTATACAAATCTCACCTATAGCGATACGCAGTGGTTTCCGCTGAAGATGTCTTGACCCTCTAGCAGCAGCACTTCGAGACCATCGTCGTCGTCGACGCCCCACCCAACTACCCAACCTGTGGACGTCAAGATGCAAGCCCCTGCTACTGCTGCTGATCGAGAAAGTAAGGATTCCAAATGTGAGCTGCCGCCACCGCCAACACTGCACGATTGGTTTATGTTTTTCGTGTCAATGGTTCTGAGTGTTCAAATATCCGAATCCATATATAGATTTATTAAATCCATGCATCAAAAATATTTTTTAATCGATAATGATAATGTATCTTCATACTACGCCACTGGCACTGAAGTGTAATTTTATATGTGAAAAATAAATGTATTTTTCTCGAACTGGCGTTATTCATTTCAATAAATGCAAACAGAGACAAAGACAAACATACAATGCCATGGGTTAGAGTGAGACATTTAAAATGCCTTGAATCGATCAATTTGGCTTCAAACTCGACTCTCTTATCTCTTTCTGGAAAACAAACATCTGAGACAGTAAACAACTCCAAGGTCAATTTAGCTCGAGCAGCGTAAACAGATACCGGATGTGTGAGATAAATCTGAAAAACAAATTCAAGGTCAAAAATGGATCATCGTCGTGTTTACTGAGAATTTCGTTCAGCTTGAGAGAGCAGACAGTAAACAAGTCCAAGGCCAAATCGTATTTCTCAGAATTTCATTGGAGAGAGAGTAAACTCCAGATGTGGCTCTTATCGTAGTTTACGACTACAGCGCGCGGAGACGTATTTTTTTCCTTTTGGAATTTCATTCGAGAGCGAGTGAATTAATAATAAGTCGTCCATCATAATTTTCTGTTGTGTGTGTGTGTTCTAAGACAGTAGAGATTTTTCATATTTAATTTTTTTGTTTTGTCAATTAAGGTGGCGGCGACGGCCATGTTTTCTTCTCTTCCAGCCAATTGCTCTCAGCGAATCACGTGAGGGAAAGAAGTTTTTTCATAACTTCCGCCATCGCGCCATGTTTTTTTGCCTTCCGCTACATCGCCGCCATGTTTTTTGCGTTCCGCTCCATCGCGCCATGTTTTTTTGCCTTCCGCTCCATCGCCGCCATGTTTTTTGCGTTCCGCTCTATCGCGCAATGTTTTTTTGCCTTCCGCTCCATCGCCGCCATGTTTTTTGCGTTCCGCTCCATCGCGCCATGTGTTTTGCTTTCCGCTCCATCGCCGCCATGTTTTTTGCGTTCCGCCCCACCGCCGCCATGTTTTTGGCCTTCCGCTCCATCGCCGCCCCTTCCGCTCCATCGCCGCCATGTTTTTTTGCCTTCCGCTGCATCGCCGCCATGTTCTTTTGCCTTCCGCTGCATCGCCGCCATGTTTTTTTGCAAAAAAGACGCGCGCCACTTAGGGTGAAACGTTTTGAAGCCCCCCACCCCGAAACTCTTCGGCGAACACTTCAGCACCAACCCTCCACCATCGGCAAGAACTCGATGGACGCGGCCATCGAGAGATTCACTGTGTGGAGCAATGCCGATTCTGTGACACTCTTCGGTCACAGAATCGGCATTGTATATCTACTTACCATCTTTCTTCTTCACCAACACGACTGGAGAAGACCTGGGACTGTCGGATGGCTCGATGACTCCGTCTTTCTCCATGTCGCAGACTATTTTGTCAACCCCTTCCTTCTTGGCAAGGGGATGTCTTCTAGCTGATTGTCGGATCGGTCGAGCATTCCCAGTGCCGATCTTATGCTGAACCACCTTTGTTCTATCGCCTCTGTCTACTCCGGTATCGAAGATGTCCTGATCATTCTTGACTAGTTCCCTCAATTTGGGCTTTTGTGCTGCCCCCATGTCCTTGGACGAGATAGCAACCAACTTCTCCAATTCTGCTGGCATGTTACTGGCTTGGTTAACAGTTCTTCGTACACTCCAATTCACAGAGGAAATTGCGTAACTATCGTCAACTGAACAACGCAACGTGACGAAAAAGGGCAGCTACTCTCTCCCAAGGATATACGACACCCTAGACACGTTAGCCGGTTCAACGATTTTCTCAACCCTTAATTTGAAGTGTGGATGCTGGCAGGTAGAACTGGCTCAGGAGGATCGAGAAAAGACCGCTTTCACCGTCGGTTCAGGTTTATGGTAGTTATGCCATTCGGCCTCTACAATGCTCCAGCCACTTTCAAAAGATTGATGGAGACGGTTTTGAAAGGATCAAGGAAGACCTGTCTGGTGTATCTAGACGGCATTATTGTGGTCGGTAGATCGTTCAGCGACCAAGTGAAAAACTTGGAGGAGGTATTCCAACGACTGAGAACCTCCAAATTGAAATTGAGCCCCAAGAAAGTAGATGAGCGGAATATCAAAGCTGTTAAGGAATGGCCCATTCCAAAAGACATACACCAACTTCGAAGTTTTCTTGGCCTGTGCACTTACTATCGGCGATATGTACTGGGGTTCGCCAACATCGCCAAACCGCTGACCAGGCTTACACAAGGGCAAACAAAGTTCCAGTGGTCTGAAGAATGCCAAGACTCGTTCAGGAAGCTGAAAGGAGTATTGATCAACGCACCAATTCTGAGCTATCCTATTCCGGACGTATAATTAATTCTGGATACGGACGCAAGCAATGTGGGACTTGGAGCTGTCTTGTCTCAGATCCAAGAATGGGAGAAATTCCTGCTGAGAACTGACCATGCAATTCTCAAATGGCTCCTACAGTTCAAAAATCCCGAGGGTCAAGTGACACGTTGGATCGAGAGGCTCCAAGAATTCGACTTAGAGATCGAACATCGAGCGGGGACCAGCCATAAGAATGCGGATGCCCTATCGCGAAGACCATACCCAGAAGACTGTTCGCACTGCCGACGAGCAGAGGAGAAGGATTCGACGCTTTGTAGAACTACGGCGGTGGATGATAACTGGAATGACAACAAGATCCAGAAAGACCAAGAGAAAGATTCAGATCTTGGTTTTGTCATCGGCTGGAAGAAGAGTAATCGAAGACTGTCGAGGCAGGATATAGCCAGTTGTTCTACAGTCGTAAAATCTTACTGGACCCAATGGAACTCCCTCACCTTGGAAAATGGAGTCCTGAAGCGAGTGTTAGAGTCGGAGGATGGCGGGGAAGACAGGCGTCAGATACTCATATAACACGGGATGTCCAGTGGACGTCCATTTTCTACCCATTTTAGGTCCAAACGTCCATGAGTTCAGATTGGACGTCCACTGGACGTACATCTCTGGATACTAATATTGATATCCGAATATGGACATCCATTGGACATCCAGAAGAAGACTTGAATCCGAACATCCGACACTGTACTTCTTCTGGAAGTACAAAACTGGACATTCAATTGATATCGGGAAATGTACCAATATTGAACGTTCAAATGACATTGTTTTATTAACCTGTCTGACTTATGTCTTTTATTTTATCACGTAAATTCATTATTTATAAGCAGTGAATAATTAATGTGAATATAAGTGTTTCAAAACCAATTGCGGAAACAAAAAAATATTTTTGGTGACTTAAAATAACTTAAGCGATACCTAGAATTTGGTTCAGTTCTGAGATATGAAATAAATGATAAATTTAATGATTTATTATGTTTACGCTAAGACGCATTAAATTATTGTGCCGAAAATTTTCGAATGGCAATGGGCCTTTCGTTTTTACGCATAATGAAGGTCAAAACAAAGATAATTCAATTTTAATTGTCTTTTAGAAAAACAATCCAAGCTGGTGAATCGAGTGAAATAATTTTCACGATACTAGAAATTAGAATGACATAGAGCGATATGGAATATGTGTGCTGAACTGCGACAAAGCATCAATCTCGTACTCGTATAAGTGAAGTTCGTTGATAGACACCCGAACCACGAAAAAACAGTTGTTAAATTCAAATATATGTGTTCTATACCCATCTCCTTATTCTCCTTAGGTAGCACTGGCAGTGAGTGAGAGGAATATAGTTCGAAACTACGGACGGCACAGTACAGCCTAACCTAACCTAACCTCAAATTAGTTTTGTGTTGTGTCACGTTGTCACGTTATTTATTACCGGCGTCATCGGCGTTGAAAGTTGAAAGTTAGTGGCCATTAACAAAATTAAGATTTGTTCAAGTTTAAAGGTGAGTGCAATTAATATAGGAATATAGAGACATTAAAAGATCTTATAAGAAGTCCCATTTCTTGAATGAATATTATAAAAGAGTTCGGAATGAGAATGAAATTGGTTTTATTGAAAATAACGCAGCTGAAAATGATATTGTGGTTTCAGCCGATGATGTTTCTTCAGACGGCGTCTTTCCTTCAACCAGTTCAGCTTTTGATTCAGTATCTCATTTCGATCTTCTTAACATTCCCAATGATCAGAACTGCCATTCGAAAAGCAGTTCTGATAATGAGTACAATACAGAAATCCATGATAGCATGCAAGACCTTGTTGTAAACAAGGTTGAGGAAAAAAACAATTTCTTCCAATTCAGTAGAGTGGGCACTCAAACATAACATTACACACTTAGCGATCAATGATTTATTGAAAGTTTTAAAACCCCATTTTAGTGAATTACCTCTGGATGCCAGAACTCTTTTGAGAAGTCCAAGAAAAATCAGTTTAGAAATTGTTCAACCAGGTACTTATTACCACTTTGGCATGAAAAGATGTTTGAATAACCTTATTAATCATTCCAAGCATTTATTACAAAATAATAATAATTTATTAGAAATTTGTGTGAATATAGATGGCTTGCCACTTTCCAAAAGTCCCGGAAGCCAACTGTATCCAATTCTTTGTAACTTATATTTAAACAATGTTGTTGATGTAATAGGCATATATCATGGCTGTGAGAAATCAAATGAATCCAATGATTTTTTGAGACCATTTGTGAATGACTGCAATGAGTTGTTGAACACTGAATACGAATTCGATAGCTACAAATATAAGGTGACAATTAAAGCAATCATTTGTGATGTGCCTGCGAAGTCCTTCATTAAATATATTAAAGGTCACAGTGGTTATAATTCATGTTCAAAGTGCAAGACTGAAGGAACTTTCATTGAAAATCGAGTTTGTTTTCCAGAAGTTGGTAATTTGAATTTACGTAATGATGGAGAGTTCAGATTGAAAATTCAAAAAGATCATCATACTGGAACATCGATTTTAGAGTTAATTCCAAATATAGATATGATCAAAGATTTTTCTCTAGATTACATGCATTTGGTGTGTTTGGGAGTCATGAAGAAAATGATTGTCAATTTGTGGATGAATGGAAAACCTCAAAATTATCTTCCCATCAAATTTCAAAAATTTCTCATTTGTTAGTCGGTCAATATCCTAATATTCCTAGTGAGTTCAATCGTAAACCGAGGTCATTGAGTGAAGCAAAACGGTGGAAAGCCACTGAATTTCGTTTTTTTTATTTTACATAGGGCATTGTTTTGAAGACAATTTTAGACCATGATAAATTCCTGAACTTTTTGAGTTTGCATGTTTCTTTGTCCTTTTTGTCTAAAAGGAATTGGTAGGATAACATAGAATATGCAAAAACGTTGTTACAATATTTTGTTGAAACATTTATTGTCTTATATGGTTCCATAAATTCGTCACATAATATACACAATTTGCTTCATATTTGTGATGATGTCGAGAGATTTGGATCGTTAGATATGTTTAGTGCGTTTCCTTTTGAAATCTTCATGAGAACTTTCAAGAAAAACATCAGAAAAACCGATCAGCCTCTTCAACAAATAATTCATAGGATACATGAACAAGACCAGAACAAAAATCAGCAAGATTGCAATATTAAAAAATATCCAGAACCAAGGACCTCTGCTGGACATAAAAGGATACAAACAAGTGCTTAGACGCAAATGCATTAAATAGTGAAATAATTAAGGAAACCTTCAACATCATATTGCAACCCCTCACCGAACTGATCAATCTAATATTCGCGTCAGGTGTATTTTCTGTTGCATTCAAACTGTCTCGAGTTATTCCCCTATTGAAAAAAGGCGATATTTCACTTGTCGACAATTACCGTCCAATTTCGATATCTATATTTGGTAAAATAGTCGAAAAAATACTCAAACAACGCCTCAACGCATATTTGGAAAAATACAATTTTTTCAATAATTCCCAATTTGGATATCGCAAGGATCGCTCTACGACGCAGGCTGTTTTGAAAGTCATTAGCGATGTAGTAGAGGGTATTGAGCTTGGGCACCACACAGCAATTACACTTTGTGACCTATCCAAAGCCTTCGACTGCGTCTCTCATGACATTTTATTGGAGAAACTGTCTTACTATGGCATTAGGGGAGTGGCTTTGTCTCTAATGAAGTCATATTTGTAGGGTTGTCATCAAGCTGTAACTACTAATAGTTCTACTTCAAGTTTCAAACTTGTGAAGCATGGTGTTCCTCAAGGTCTTGGGGCCTCTCTTGTTTATTATTTATGTAAATGATATTGGTCGTTTTATGAACCCACATAAATCTGTTTTGTTTGCTGACGATACTACTTTTATTTATTCCGACAAGAACTTATCAGAACTTGAGAGAGTAACTGAAGAGTTAAATAGTAAGGCAGAAACATGGTTTTCTGCAAACAGACAAACTGAATTCTGACAAAACTCAAGAACTAAAATTTTCAACAGGCATTGCTATGTCGGACCTGGATAGTGTAAAATTACTTGGAGTCATTGTGGATAGCAGTCTCTCTTGGAATAATCACGTCAAACCATTGAGCAGTAGGTTATGTAGTACACTTTTCCTTTTACGTCAACTGAAGAATATCACCAGCTGGGATACACTCAAAACTACATATTTCTCCCTTTTCCACTCTCACATCAGTTATGGTATAATTCTATGGGGAAACGCAAATGGCGCTATAAAAATTTTTAAACTTCAAAAAAGAGCAATCAGAATCATCACAAATTCAGGCTATAGAGATCATTGCCAACCACTTTTCCTAAAACCTCAAATAATGCCTCTACCGACCCTATATATTTATAGTGTCCTGGTAGAAATTCATAAGAACGCAAATATACTAATTAAGCAATGTGACGTTCATGACCATAATACCAGATCCGCAAAGAATGTTCGTACAAATCGCTATCGGCTTGGTAAATCTCAAAGAAATACTTTAGACTTCAACCTTTACAATCATTTACCAGATGATTATAAATGTCTCTCTATGCATCGTTTCGAAAATTCCCTGAAGAGTTACCTTTTGAAATATTGCTTCTACTCTGTCAATGAATACGTTAGTCATTTTCAAAATCGATAGTTGTGAACATTCTCACCATAATTCTTTCAAAGTGTTAATCAGTAAGATTATATAAATTGTGTTGAAAATATTTTAATTGTAATCTGACCTTATTTTAATTGATTGGTATCTGATACCTATTTATGTGTTTTTTTTCTAATATGTATTTTTGACGTGCTACAAACGTTTCGAAAATGAAACGTAGTAAAGTAAATACTTTACTGTATTTTATTCGACAACAATTCATGTTCTTGTTTTAGATTGTGAAAATTTGTGTATATCTGTTTGTGATATCTTAGATGTATATTTTAACGAATTTTAATTAAAATTTTGTACATGATTGACTTGCCAAAAACATATTTGTAACTTGGTCAAATAAATTCTATTCTATTCTATTCTATTCTATTCAGTATCAAAAGCTTGTATTTGAAAATTTTTTCCTAAGTATTAATGAACCAGATAACTGTTGTCGTATCAATTCAGATATTGTTATTATAAAAAACATTTTGATTGGACTTGATGAAATAAAACTAATTACACAGAAGTTTGAAGTGCTGGGAGAATTTTATGAATGTCCATGTAAATCATCGAAATTAGGAATATTTTTAGCTAGTGATCTGAGCCTCCTTCAAGAATATAATGCCACTGACATTTCGTGCAAGTGCATGAAGTTGGATTATGAAAATGAATATGTTATAATACCTTTATTGCATTCTGTATAATTTTTTTTAATAATAAGTTTCACTCGCTAAAATAATGCTATGTTCAGAATACGCCGTGAAAGCTATGACTCGGGGTTGAGGACGAAACAACTACAGCAGAATATCTTGAGTTATTGAGTCTTTTTTGAGTTTTCGGCTTATTCAATATCAGATTTTTCAGTTTGAGTCATTCCAGTCAGTGGGGTTGAATAAGGAACTTTTCACTTTGAGTCTTATTTGATACTTTCAAGTCTCAAAGATTTTGCCTAGATGTTTTCTCCTTGGTCAACGAGAACGAATTTGATTCGTTTTTGTAATTTGCTAACTTAATTTTGACTGCAATAAAACTATTTTGTTTATGAACCAAAAAATCAAGAAATCTTCATATCTAAATTTAACGAACGAAAATCAAACGAAGTCGTGGTACTGGTCGGAATCTTTCTGTGGTTTCTATAGATGGCTCTGCTGCCCACTTTTTTAGTGGGTGCCGGAGTTATCGTAGTGCCTGTTAACAAAACCGATTGGAAATCAATTACATATTGTGGCCGAGTCTGTACTGATGAGCGAGTTGAATCGCGAAACCGGTCTGCAGATGTCACATGTTTTCGATTACCAGTTGGTGGTTGTTACACGAAGATTGCAGAGTATATCCATTTGGGAAAACTTTGCCAGGCGTTGGATAGACGTGATTCGGCGGTCGTATGGGGCTGTTGAATTATTTCTGTTCGACGTTTGCCGACAATCCTATTGTATAGGAAAATTTGCGAAAGGCTGGATTATTATTTTTATAATCAAATTTTGTTTTGAAATCTTCATATATTCATCATTTCAATTTGTCTTCTTGTAAATAAAAAATGGAGCGAACATGGACTGTAATCGAATTCAATGAGGAAAATGCAGTAGAGGCCGTTCCAACAACATGGATTGTGGAAAACCAATGTTATTGGTATACATATGAAAAGATGTTGACAGCCATAAAGAATCATGAAGCTCCAAATACACACTGGCCAAGTCATAAAATGGAGGTGTTCAGGAATGGAACATTTGGTATGTATATATATATATATATATATATATATATATATATATATATATATATATATATATATATATATATATATATTATAGTTACTTTCTAAAGGATTGTTATCGACTGATTCAGTCACTTGGACATTATTTGCTCCTTGAAACAATTATTTTACATATACCATTTCGTATCCGAAATGTCCTTCTGGAGTGCTCTCTAATCTGTCGTCAAGGTGGATCCTGTAAGCAATTGCAGTATTCATCTCGTCGGACGGTGACGGGCAGCGAGACCTCGCGTGTATACAATTTGTGATAACCTGGACTGCACTGATGAGGGACAATTTTCCGAAACCGGTCTGTAGTTGGTTCTCCGTTTGAATCGGGTGAAGTCCTGCTGTTTGTTCAGAGAGCTCTTGCAAAGTTGTTCCTTCAGAGTAAGGATCTTTGCACATGAGTCTGACAGATATAATTCAATATCTGTCGCGGTATTAGCCAGAGAAGTAGTTGTTTTCTGTCAGACATATGAAATACATACTATAGAAAGTTATAGTTACTTTCTAAAGGATTGTTATCGACTGTTTCACAGTCGCTTGGACACTATTTGCTCCATGAAACAAGTATATGTACCAGGTACAGAGGATTGAACCCAGATAGCTAATTGGTGTTAGCGATAATTTTCCGATATAAATGCTCTCAGTTTCATAATTTTTTTTCATTGTGAATTTGTATACACAGTGCCGATGATAACCAAGAAGTTTGAAACAGCTGTCCACTGTTTACGTTTTTCGGTGAGAATGGTTTGTGAAATTGAGAGCATTATATTTTTTTTTTCTCATATCTTACATATCCTCGAGACTAGAACTCTAGTACTCTACTTGTCCCACAATTCTGTTTCAATTTCGTGTTTTCGATAAACTTCGATGAATATTGTTTCGTACCTACAAATAATAGGCTGTATGGAAATATCGAATAGATATATGCCTACATTAAAATCGGGTCAATGTTTGTTATTGTGACATTTGTACCAGGTACAGAGGATTGAACCCAGATAGCTAATTGGTATTAGCGATAATTTTCCGATATAAATGCTCTCAGTTTCATAATTTTTATTCATTGTGAATTTGTATGCACAGTGCCGATGATAACCAAGAAGTTTGAAACAGATGTCTACTGTTTACGTTTTTCGGTGAGTATGGTTTGTGAAATGGAGAGCATTATATATATTTTTTTACATGTCCTCGAGACGAGAACTCTAGTACTCTACTTGTCCCACAATTCTGTTTCAATTTCGTGTTTTCGATAAACTTCGATGAATATTGTTTCGTACCTACGAATAATAGGCTGTATGGAAATATCGAATAGATATGCCTACATTAAAATCGGGTCAATGTTTGTTGTTGTGACATTTGTACCAGGTACAGAGGATTGAACCCAGATAGCTAATTGGAGTTAGCGATAATTTTCCTATATAAATGCTCTCAGTTTCATAATTTTTATTCATTGTGAATTTGTATGCACAGTGCCGATGATAACCAAGAAGTTTGAAACAGCTGTCCACTGTTTACGTTTTTCGGTGAATATGGTTTGTGAAATTGAGAGCATTATATATATTTTTTTCTCATATCTTACATGTCCTCGAGACGAGAACTCTAGTACTCTACTTGTCCCACAATTCTGTTTCAATTTCGTGTTTTCGATAAACTTCGATGAATATTGTTTCGTACCTACAAATAATAGGGCTGGTACAAATAATAGGGCTGTATGGAAATATCGAATAGATATGCCTACATTAAAATCGGGTCAATGTTTGTTGTTGTGACATTTGTACCAGGTACAGAGGATTGAACCCAGATAGCTAATTGGTGTTCTGAATAATGGAACATTGTGAGTTGTCGAAAAACATTCTACGGCGATGGAGCGAACTTTTTTCTCATTACTCGTATGCTAATCGTAATTGATGGTGGATTCATACAGCAGTTTTAAGATCGTTGTTGGAATAAATATTCCATTAACGAACATTCTTATGACTTCTTACTAGTGACTAAAAACTCATGAATTGGAACTGCTGTATAAATCCACCATAAGAATATACCTGCAGAGTAAAATAAATGTATTAGATATTTATTCCAATTTCTAACATTTGATACAACTAATTTCTGAACGAAAAAAAAGGTATGAAGTAAATTGTTTATTGGTTCTGGTCACTTACTACACTAACAGAAATCAAAGTAATGAAAAAATGATTTACAAGTACTGTTCAAAATGTTCTCCATTATGTTCTCTGCACAAAATTGCACGTCTCACTATTGCTTCCATAACTCCATTTAACTGAGCTTGAGTAATACTTGCAATTGCTTCTCTAAGGCGATGTTCCAAATCCTCCCTTGATGTAGGACTAGAAGAGTAAACCTTGTTCTTCAGGTAACCCCATATGAAAAAATCCAGTGGCGTGAGGTCCGGTGACCTCGGAGGCCATTTTGTAGGACCATTCGTGCCAATCCATCGATTTGGGAATGTTTCATCTAGGTAACTGGTTACTATTCGGGAATTATGGGAAGGTGCACCATCCTGCTGGAAATACATATTTTGGTAGACGTCGAGAGGTAAATTCTCCATGAATCCTTCTATTTCGTTTCGTAGAAATCCCAAATAGCGTTGCCCATTCAACATACCATCAAATATTATGGGCCCAATGATTCGAGTTCCTATCAGACCTATCCACACGTTGAATCCAAAGCGTTCCTGAAAATTCCCTTGTCTTATGAGCCTGGGGTTTTCAGTTGCCCAGTATCTGGTGTTGTTTCTATTGAACATACCAAGATTCGTAAATCTTGATTCGTCGGAAAATATAATGTGTCTCGTCATATTCGGGTTCCTTATGTGGTTCTCAAGTAGCCAATTGCAATATTGGACCCTTCTTTAATGATCATTTTCGTAAAGGCGCTGATGTATCTGATATTTATACGGCTTAAACCCATGTTTGTTTAGAATTTTTCGAGCTGATTCTCGTCCAACTGGTAATTCATGTTCGATTTGTCGAAGTGATATGGTGGGATCTACATAAACAACAGCCAAAACATTAGTTTCCGTCTCTTCATCAATAATAAAACTATCCTGATCATGTACATTGTCATCTGGTTCTATCCTGAATTGCCTTTCCAAACGTGCGAAATAGTTTCTACTTGGTTGGCGTTGTCTGAGAGGGAATCGTTCACTGTAAAGAATGCAAGCCGCAGTTGCATTTTTTCTACACTTCTACATAAATTAGCAGTAAATCTACTTTTTCATTTCTAGTAAATTTTCGCTCCATCGGAATGTTTTTCAACAAGTTACAATTCTCTTGTATTGAATGAGTAGAACAAATTGTCACTTTGTTGACAAAATATGCTTTTTTGTTTAGCTTTCTTATGTTCAAAGCCGCCTTCGTTGAAGAACATTCAATTTTGGGAACACTTATATTGTATTTCTGGTTCCTTTCGGAATTCTTCAAATCTTTTCATTCGAGTAATCTGATAATTCATCATCTTTCAACATAACAATGTGAAAAGAGTATGTTGCTATTTGAGAAATGGCAGTTGTGAGCCTTTCTTTATGGGTACTAATCCGTTTTGAGGAAATGTTTGATAATATGGTTGCTGCAATTACATGGGAAGCTCGATTTTCAGCTGTATCTTACCTCGAACCTTCCTCTCGTAAATGCTGACGCCGTTCGTCAGTTGTGATGATTTGAGTTTGATGTTCACGGCCAACTTTGTTCGATTGAACAATCAACTGTATCTCCGCCATTTTTCAACCGATTTTCAATTTTGGAGAACAATGTTATCACAAATTGCGTGTTCTTCCTGATAATGAAAAAAATTGTACAGGGTGTCATTTGAAAAATAAAGTTTGGGGTCACTTCCGGTTAAACCGGAAGTGGTGAATTTTCGGTTATGGAGTCAAAATATGCGTATTTGAGTAATATATCGACGTGCCAAATTTGAAACCTGTATCTTCAAAACTATAGAAAAATTGGGGGGCGTACCTCACCTCGTGGTCACCCGGTATATATATATTTTTATATATGTGTCCCGCTTTTCATGAATACACCCTAATATCTCAGTTATTAATTATGGGATTTTCTTGAAATTTTAGTGGTGATTATATGTTAGGTAAATGAAGTATTTTGGCATAGTGAACATTTTCATCGACCAAAGGCGTGCGTTGTGGGGGGGTAAAAAAAGCTGTTTTTTGAGAAAAGGATATTAGGGCTCATTTTAGATAACTTTTTTTATCAGAATTAGAATCAGCATCCCCAAAATCCCCCCAATCCATATTTTCGAAATCTCAAGAGCTGATTTGAGGAGAAAAAAAAAATAAATTCACTTTTTTCGTCAATGCACCCGAATATCTGTTATTAGCAATTTTCTTCAGATTTTGGTGGTGATTTTATGTTAGAAAAATGAAGCATTTGGCATAGTGATCATATTCATTCACCATTGGCGTGCGAAGTTGGGGAGAGAAAAAAGGCATTTTTTGAGAAATGAATATTAATGCTTATTTAAGACAACTTTTCTTATCAGATTCGGAATCAGCATCCCCAAAAATATATAATATAATTTTGTTTTCTAATCAAATCAGCTCTCGAGATTTCGAAAGTATGAATTGAGGAGTTTTTGCGGTCGCTGATTCCAAATCTGATAAAAAAAAATTGTCTAAAATGAGCCCCTTATATCCTTGGAGAAGTGGAGATTATCCGATTATTTGGAATTTAGAATTAATATAGGACCTGTTGCTGTTGCCAGTGGCTTCCGAGTTCCAAGTTTTTAATAAATTGTAAATAATGTATGTACAGTGTGTACCGCTTTTGCCGATTTTATTGAAGTTTTGGTGGATAATGTGTGTTAGAAAAATTAAGTATTTGGCACAGTGAACATTTTCATTCACCTATCATTGGCGTATGGTGTTGGGAGGGTTTAAGAAACCTGTTTTTGAAAAATTATATCAGAACTAATTTTAGATTTTTCTCTATCAGATTAAGAATGGTCATCCCAAAAATCCCTCATTTCCTATTTTCAAAATCTCAACAGCTGATTTTAGCATAAAAAAGAATTTTAAGACTTTACTGAATTCATTATTGGTAATTGTGATAAAAAAACGAATTACATTATTTCAGATTCATGTGTCTCTAACATATTTACTGTGTGAAACAAACACTTTTCAACAATTCTTCTCAAACGTACATTCATTTTTCTTAAAGTTTGGTGAGTAATATCCCAATACACTTGCCTGATAGTAATACGAAGTTCCTCTTCATGACGCGGCCGAGTAGCATAAACTTTATCGTTCAAGCATCCCTACAGAAAAAAGTCACAAGGGGTAATATCCGGCGATCTCGGAGGGCCATACTTCTAAAGGACACTTTCAACCCATCCACTTCATAGGGAAAGTTGCATTTAAAAAGTTCCTTGCTATCAGAGAATTATTGTAAAATATTTTGTATGTAGAAACTTTTATCTGGTTAGGTTATCCAGGAAAAAGGGCCAATATTCCATTCGTGGAATATACCAACCAAACGTTAACGTTTTCACTGTATTGCTTTTTACAATTAATTAACCTATTCGGATTTTCGGCTGCCAAAATAGGCCTTCAAAAATTGAAACTGACGTACTTATGTTTGGATTTTTTAAAAAAGTTGCCTATTTTTGAAATAACAAATTTATTCTATACAGTCGCAGCGTACTGTATATAGGTACTTCCATACTCCTCCTTAGGAGCAGCACTAGTAATTTGAACGCAACAGTAAATCGTGCAAGACTCACTCCAGTATAGCTACGAGATTTCAATAATTTATTCTGTCAAATTAAATTGAAAAGAATCCTAGCTCCGACTTTGGCTCGATCCCGGGACCTTTGGTCCAGAATCAGACGCCCATTCCACAGCGCCAATCTCTGGCTAATTATTATTATACCTCCGACTAGTCTATTTCGTTTTTCAACTCATATTCAGAGCATGTTCGTGTATTTAGATTTTTTATCTGAATTTTTAAATAAATGAATTTATATTCTTCAAGTATTTTATTATTGATGTGACCATTATTTTTGTTCAGAAACTAAACTAATAACTCGATTACGGTCATTTTCCATTTGTGAAACGCCAACAAATATTTCATCTTTTTAGTGCATTTTCGATAATATACGAAAAATACCTTCTAGTAGGGAAGTACTTATCAACAATACCAGTCAATTGAGTTGTTACCCCTTTTTGTAGAAATGTACTTTTCCAATTTAGTGTAAAATAATTCTTTTACGAATTTCCATACTCCATACTCATTAAATTTATTTTTTAGTTCAGTGCCATGTTGGATGCTTCCCTATGTTATCATGTTATCAATAATTGCCTTAAAAAAAATCAGACTTTCTCCATGGAATTTTAGTCAGCACTAGAAAAGGGAACCAAAAATGATTAATAAAACATTTCGACCTTCTTCAGTACTCAAATATATTGAGAAGCATTAACCAATGTAGTGTTAATCTGTATGCAGACGACACTCAAATCTACTACAGTTTCCCACCTCAAATAAGTGATTTTGCTTGCATACAGATAAATGAAGATCTCCAATCATTTGTGAATCTTTGCACAGACCACTATCTTAACATCAATGCCAGTAAATCTAATGTCATGTTATTCGGATCTAAGAATAATTGTGATAAGGTAAGTAACTCAATTGATATTCGCATAAATGGGGAATCACTTGAATTGGTTCATGATGCCAGAAGTCTCGGTGTATTATTGGATGACAACCTACGATTCGAAAAACATATCAATAGATCAATTCAACGCGCATATTCAACATTAAAAATCATATATGGCAATAGGAATTTTCTCTCTACCAAATTGAAATCTATTTTTTGTGACGAAATGGTCCTATCACTTTTCAATTATGCAGATTCCGTCCGTATCTAGGTCCATGTTTAACTAGTCAATATGTGAAAAAGATACAGAAAGTTTAAAATTCATGCATGCGCCTAATATATGGAATCCGTAAATTTGAAAGAATCTCACATAAAATAAGTGAAATTGGCTGGTCAAACATGAAGAATAGAAGGATCCATCATGCTGCTGAACTATTTCATGAAATATTATCAACTAAAACACCACTCTACCTGCACCGAAAAATCACGCACCGCAGTGACCTTGAATATAAGATTCGAAGGTACACTTACGCCACCTAAATTCAAAACGGAACAATTCAAGAGATCATTCAGTTACCAAATTTGCGAAATCCATAATTCAGTTCCCACTAATATCAGAAATGAAACATCTCTAAATTTCAAGAGAAAATACAGGCGATTTTTGTTTGACAGTCAGCAGTGAGGGGGGTCATACGATATCCCATGCAATAAATATTCTATTCAATTCAATCGTACATTCATAACATATATAGATAACACTTTTTTTTTTTATCTTCACTATGTTGCACTTTAGAAATATGTTTGAGGTTAAGTGGAAGAGCAACTTGGTGACGTTCGCAGAAACCAAATTGAACTTCGCATTTTGTTTTCTTGCTTATATATTCAATAGCGAATATTAGTTATAGAAGTAAAAAAATTAAAAAACAATATCTATTATTATTATCAGTTGGCGGTGGTCACGAGAATAAGTAATTAGCAATCTCGCTGAATTTTTACAATAATTAGCTAAGAGTATATTGGTTGTTATGAGAAAAAGTTCATTGGCCAATCAATTTCCTACAGTCAAAACAAATTTCGAAAAAAAAAATATTTTCAAAATCCTAGAATATTCTGGGCTGGGATGAATAAAATGACAAAAAAAATACCATCTTGTAGGAGAAGTTTTCTTAGTGTAAAATTTACTACACCAACTGGGCTATTATGTGTTTTGGTGTTTACATGTAGATGTAAACGGTGGTCGGTGGCTCAGTGGCCAAGGTTTCTAGCAGTGGAACTTCTGGCTCACATCAGACAGAGGTTCGAGGCTCCGATACGGTACGAAGTACACGGGTCTCTTTAGGTGGCCACATGCCTTGTTGTAAAACAAGTGTGATGTGAGTTGCCTAGATGCCAATCCCGACGTCTGGTGCTAGCTTGAAGTGCACACCGAACAACCGGGGTGGTGCCGTGAATACACCAAAGAAAAAAAACAGTAAGTCGCCCCGGAGTGCCACGGCAAATAATAATAGCCGTCCTCTACCCGCACAGGCTATGCCGTTGGGTAACACTCAATGAGTGTTTATGAAGGAGTATTATTATATTATTATTATTATATATACTCATACGCATAACGTAAAGAAATTTGAGGAACAAATATTCTCACAAAATTCAAAGGATGATTCTTTGAATGATTTCGAGATGAAAAGTTCATATAAACATATGTTCCAAACGGCTTAGTTTTCGAGATACAGGGTGATGAAAATATATTTTTCAACCCTTCAGAATTTTTTTTTCGCCACCACTGAGAGATTGTGAGAGAGGAATAATCAGTGTATATATGAAATTTTTGTCTTGAAATCTTTCAAAAAATCACCGTTCGAATTTTGTGAGAATATTTGTTCCTCAAATTTCTTTATGTTATGCGAGATACTAGAAAATGTTTGCTCTATTCTTTCATTATAGTTCCTGAACCGTATGAGTAAATGAAAATCACCAGGAAAACAAAAAGATGATAAATGAAACTGAATATTCCTTTCTCACAATCTCTCAGTGGTACCGGAAAAAAATTCTGAGGGGTTGAACAAGGCTTGACTCTGAAAAAAGGAGGACCTTGTGAGTTTTTTGAGAAAGGAATTATTTTTCAACGTGCGTACTATTGAATGGATCGGAGCTAGGGGATATATATATATATATATATATATATATATATATATATATATATATATATATATATATATATATATATATATATATATATATATATATATATATATATATATATATATATATATATATATATATATATGTGTATATATATATATACAGTGAGGGGCAATATTATGGAATAAATTCATTTTTACGAGAATAGGCAACTTTTGAGACAAATCCCGAAACACGTCGATTTTTATTTCCAAATTATGATTTTGTGGCAGATATGTCATACTAGTGACGTCATCCATCTTTGCGTGATGACGTAATCGATGATTTTTTTAAATAAGAATAGGGGTCGTGTGATAGCTCATTTGAAAGGTTATTCAATTCTCTATGCAGTGATATGAACATTAACATAATTATTTATACAGGGTGGCCAAAAAAATATTTAATTTGTAAATGAAATTAATTGTCACAAAAAGAAGTATTATCATTTATTTAATACAAAATTACATTGTACTACTGTCGGAAAACAGAAAAACAAATTAGTTGACAAATAAAAATTGCTTTTCGCTTAAATTAAATGTTCAAATTGCCACCCACCTGCCTCTTGGCAGTAATTGAACGGACGAATACATTCTTCTTGAACATTGTGGATCATTTCTGGAGTTGAATTACGAATTTCCAATGTAATGCTATTTGTCATATCTTGGAAATGTGTGGTCTATCGGCGATCTGGATCATCCTCATTGATTTTGTCTACTATTGAAACACTTGAAACAGTTTATAAATAAATGTTTAGAACTGCTGTGCTTTCTACTACTATGAAGAAACAAAAATAAATTCCGATATTAGGCAAATAAATAATGAGAACTAAAAAGATAGCAAAAAGTATAGTTTTTACAAATCGAGTTGGCTTGGGTCAAATGTAAGTCAGTTCTTGACATTTTCTCATAAGGACTAGTTTATTTCATGAAATAAATAAATAATGGCCCCATTAACTGAAACACAAAGAATCGAAGTATTAATTATGGTTGGATATGGAGATAGAACCAGAACACAACAAGAAGTATGTAATTTATTTACCATAAAATATCCTAATACGCCTATCACACAATCCACTGTTAGTAAAATTGAGAAGAAATTTAGAGAAACTGGACACGTGAAACATGTTGCAAATGCTGGTCGTCCACCAATGAATGAGGATGTGAAACTGTCTGTATTATTAAGTGTGGCAGAGAATCCTCAAATTAATTCTAGGCAAATTGCAGCTGATACAAACATTTCTAAAAGGTCTGTTTTACGTGTGCTGAAAAAAGAGAAATATCATCCGTATAAAATTCATAATGTCCACGAAATCAATGAGGATGATCCAGATCGCCGAATGCAGTTTTGTGAAGTAATGCAAGATTTATGTAATCAAAATCCACGCTTCATTCGTGAAATCCTTTTTTCTGATGAAGCAACCTTCTGTTTAAATGGAACAGTGAATCGGCAAAACTGCAGATATTGGAGTCAAGATAATCCCCATTGGATGACTGCGGTACACACTCAGCACCCTCAAAAACTAAACGTGTGGGCAGGGATAGTCGAGGATAGAATTATAGGTCCTTTTTTCTTCGATGGGTCTCTTACGGGGCAAATATATCTTGATTTTTTACAAAATGAACTTATACCCGCCCTTACAGACATGTTTCCAAATGAAAATGATCGTAATTCGCCAAATGAAAACATATGGTTTCAGCAAGACGGTGCACCTCCGCACTTTGCACGTCCTGTTCGTGATTTTTTAAACAGATGTTTCCCTAGGAGATGGATTGGTCGACGAGGAACAATAGAGTGGCCCGCAAGATCTCCAGATCTTACACCACTTGATTTTTTCCTATGGGGTTACTTAAAATCAAAAGTTTACATCGATAGACCACAGAATTTACAACATTTAAGAAATAGAATTAGATTGGAAATTCGTAATATACCTCCAGAAATGATCCACAATGTTCAAGAAGAATGTATTCGTCGGTTCCATTACTGCCAAGAGGCCGGTGGGTGGCAATTTGAACATTTAATTTAAGCGAAAAGCAATTTTTATTTGTCAAATAATTTTTTTTTCTGTTTTCCGACAGTAGTACAATGTAATTTTGTATTTAATAAATGATAATACTTCTTTTTGTGACAATTAATTTCATTTACAAATTAAATATTTTTTTGGCCACCCTGTATAAATAATTATGTTGATGTTCATATCACTGAATAGAGAATTGAATAACCTTTTAAATGAGCTATCACACGACCCCTATTCTCATTTAAAAAAATCATCGATTACGTCATCACGCAAAGATGGATGACGTCACTAGTATGACATATCTGCCACAAAATCATAATTTGGAAATAAAAATCGACGTGTTTCGGGATTTGTCTCAAAAGTTGCCTATTCTCGTAAAACTGAATTTATTCCATAATATTGCCCCTCACTGTATTGTAACGATTTCGAGACCGGCCCTGATCATCTAATTAATTATACACCCCAGACAAGCAAACATTCCTAAGCTCGCAAACACATGAGTCATGCGAATTTTCTGAGTAACGAACGAGAAAGTTCGCCGGATACACTCGATTGATCGAAAATTGTGGATGGAATTTGCTTGCGAGTATATAAGGTGCTCGATGGGAGATAGTTAGTCACAGAGAATTGCAGATATAGTTCTAGAATTCGCAGACAGAGAGCAACAGTGAAGATCAATTTGAAATAGTGAAGTCAATGTTTTAGTTGTATAATTGTTTAAGTAGTGTTTTAAATAAATTAGAGAAATTAGTTTAAGTGCATTTTTACTACAATATTTTCTCTGTTTTCGCCGTATTGATCGATTTTTGGACAACAAATTGAGTTTGATGGTATTCTTTAGTGTTCCTAGTTTCAGAATCAGATAATTTGAAACTGCTGCAGAAGTTAATAAAAGTTCCATTACCTAGCGGATTTGCTCAGTGCCCAAATGCTTGCATCAATAGTACCAAACACATAGTTTCTTCACATTATTTTCCCATTGAAAACAAAGAGTTAGGCAAAAAGTGGCAATGCCTATACGTAGATGAGAATGTCTGATAAACTTATTTAAACTTTCGACATCCTCAGCAATTTATTCAAATTTGAATGAGAATGAAATTAAACACCATGGCGTCTTATATGGAATTTGGAGGCTGATCATCATTATACAGTTTTGCGCCTAAATTCGGAGCGTCATCTAGCGGAAACGCATGAGGCGAATAATCCAACTGTGTTTATTGAAGTGATATTAGCTTATTTCCTTTTAAATAGTTGCTCGTTGTAGTGTGATCGTATAAAATCAATATTAAAGACATATTCCATATCTACTTTCGTTATCGAGCGAAAAACATGCATACATATACATGCATGCAACATATGGTATCTAGCAATCTTTGTCTAGGCATCATACTTTTTGAATTGTTGAAGTTTATTATTGGTATACAATTCATTTGATGAACTAACTGCTTTATTCAAATTCTATTAGAATTATTTTTGTAATTATTGTGTTACTCACTTTTGTGAATATATACACCCCCCAGCACACTGCGGCTTTTTATAGTCCCCCCTGATAGGTTTTGAACCGTTCGACGTACAAACATGGGACAAAAACCGTTTTGAATGTGATTTCCTACACATAATTGAACAGAGAATTGGAATTCTCTTTTCAACCATCTAAATATTTACAAATTTCGTTAATTTTTTTCACAATATACATTTGAAATATGAAGTATAATATGTGCAGATCTGATTGGTACCCTTAGCAAGATGTATTTGAAGGGTTTGAAATGGAACAATGAAACAGAAAATAGTTTTAATGGTATTACCTATACTACATGTGCAATTACTCGACTGATGACGCTGGGCACATCAATATGAAAATTTTGAGAGGCATATAGAAATAAAAAATGTGAAAAAACGTACAAGCAAAATTCGTAAGGATTTAGATGCCTGGTTGAAAAGTAGTGACGGTGATATCATTATAAACGCTTTTTGTCTCACGTTTGTACGTCGAACCGTTCAAAAGTTAACAGGGGGTGGTATAAAAAGCCGCACTGTATATCTCATGTGTAGATTTTGAAGTCAATATTTCATAGCACACCCGTTTTTTTATGTAAGTATATACCAACCCACTAAACACGATACATAACAAAAATATTTTCCAGTATAACTTTTGTGCAATTTTGTGATATTGGCAAACTAACATTATATTAATGTCATCTTGACGTTTCCAATACAGTGTTTTCAACTATATGTTTATGTAACATCAAAATAACGTAACCAATAATATTCATTAGATAATACATACAGTGTGGTCCAACGAAAGCTTAACACCTCGATTTTCCGGCTTTAAAATGAAAATGTGGAAAATCGCTCGGACCCGTCAATTTCTAATACGAGGGGGAACAACTTTTCCGCTGTTTTCATCCCCGTAACTTCAACCACCTAACGGGGGTGAGCACAACCCCTTGATTTTGAATAGGGATGCGGGGTGTTGCGATACCTCATTTTGAAGACCTCATCGTGTACTATCTGACCGTAAGGACAGGTAAAGTAGTGGAAGAGTACGCACTTTTGTGATTGCTTTATTAAATGCTCGAAATGGGCACCATCCACTTCCATGCAGTAATATAAGTTTTGCTGAAAACGTTCACGTACATTACTCAAGATTTCTGGTGTAATTTGACGGCATTCATTAATGATCCGAGTTCGCAAATCATCCAGTGACTCAGGCTGGTAGCGTAAATCTTGGATTTCAGGTGACCCCATAGAAAAAAGTCCAGTGGAGCCAGATCAGGTGATCTGGGTGGCCACTCAATATGTCCCCTTCTTCCAATCCAGGCGTGAGGAAAATTGTCATCTAAGAACTGACGCACCGGTTGAACAATGTGAGGTGGTGCGCCATCTTGTTGGAAAATGATCGTTTGATGGTCTTCTGCATTCTCTAATACTTGCACGAGGGCTGGATAAATAGCGTTCTCCAATAGATCGAGATAAATTTGGCCTGTGACATTACCGGGTATAAAAAAAGGGCCGATTGTGTGATTTCCATATATACCCGCCCAAACATTTAATTTTTGGGGGCGCTGTGTATACACCTCACGAAATAATCTTGGATTTTCATCTGACCAATACCGACAGTTATGCCGGTTTACAATGCCGTTAAGGTAAAATGAACACTCGTCCGAAAAACAGATATCGAACATGTAGTTTTGATTGCCGTTAATTATTTCACTGATCACTTCACAGAACTGGAGTCGGTGATCGGGATCATCCTCATTCAGTTCCTGAACCAATCGTATCTTATAAGGATAGAATTTATGTTGTTTCAGGATTCTCATGATTGTTGTGTGTGAAACACCAGATACATCGGACAATTTCCTAGTACTAACGGTCGGATCCATTGCTATATGACCTAAGACAGCCACGTCCCTCGCTTCGTCTCTTTCATGCACCCTCTTTTTGTTTCCAACTGAACCAGTAGCGTCAAATTTGGCAACCAGTTGCACAACGTAAGCAGCGGATACATTTTTTCCAGGATGTCGTTCGTTAAATAAAGCCGCTGTTGTGCGCGCAGAGTCGTTATTTCGGAAAAATAATTTTATCATTTCCACCCTTTCTTCTACGGAATACACCATTTTAATTCCACTACCAATTTACAATCGCTTTGACACACTTGTACCGTTCTTAAACATTCACGATAGACTAAGGTACAAAAACAAGGTCCGTCTACTTATTTGGAAAAAAAAATTACGACTCAACACCTTTGAAATGCGTCGGATACGAATACTATTCTCGAGATTAATTCCATATTGCCTCTTTCACTATTTTCGCTGTTATTTCATTATCGATGGATATTTTGAAGTGAAATTTTACGGTCAGATAGTACACGATGAGATCTTCAAAATGAGGTATCGCAACACACCGCATCCCTATTCAAAATCAAGGGGTTGTGCTCACCCCCGTTAGGGGGTTGAAGTTACGGGGATGAAAACAGCGGAAAAGTTGTTCCCTCCCGTATTAGAAATTGACGGGTCCGAGCGATTTTCCACATTTTCATTTTAAAGCCGGAAAATCGATGTGTTAAGTTTTCGTTGGACCACACTGTATAATGTTGATTATATGTTGCCCACATATGTCTTAGACAGAGTAGTTATGTTATTTGTTCGATGTTTTTGTCTAACCTTCTAAAACATTTCTGACATGTGCCTTGAAATTAATATTATTTTAAAGGTTTCTTAAATGTAATTTTTGGGTAATGACCACGTCATGACGTCATTCATATGACATAGGACATTTCAACATAACCTAAAACCTAACTTCCTAACCATATAACAACATATAGTAAATGTCAACAAAAACTCAAAATCTACGTAACTTAAAAATAAATTATATCCACGTTCAAACAATATTACTCAGTAAATATGAAATAAATATATCACTGACGCCATCGTTCATTTTATCCTAATAATCATGGCGGTCATGGTAGGAGTTATGAGTTCATAGAATTAAAATATGATTCAAACTACTTAAACGTGATTGGAATCAATAGGATTGTAAAACTCATAATTTTCATGGTAAGATTATGATTTTCCACTACTTCGTCCACTAATTGTTATTTTATCATTTAGGTTATGTAGTGAATGTAGTGATATCTACTATTGATTAGAGAGTATCTACATATGATGCTATAAATAGTAGAAAAGGTATCAGTTGTGGTTCCTGCTAATCAGATATTGGACAGTATGGAAATGGTTGCTGACATCTGGAGCTGTGTCAAATTATTTTGAACCGATTGATCAAGGAATTTTTGGAACTAAAACCAATGAATTTAGCTTGCTAAAACAGCAATATTGGAGCTGCTTGATTTGTAAGTGATCTTTCTTAATTTCATTAATCTATGATAATATTAACGTTTGTTGAGATTGTAGAGAAATCACTTGAATTGTTTAATACAAATTATCAATGAACTGCATTTTCTCATTCTTTTCAGTTTTAGTAGTGTCATTTTACATTCCTCTATCACTTTTGATGTACAAACTGGTACTTATTGAATGATCAGATTACAAAAACTTAAATAGCAGTTGTTGTTTCCGAACTAATCGAAGATGAGCCCTTCTGGACTGGGCAAAGAAAAAAATCAATAAGTTTTGAATTGATAATTATGGACATACTGAAACGTAAGTAATTATTTTTCTTTCACCTCTCGGGGCAACACAGAATTATTAATAATTATTGGATGGTCGTTTTCTTATATCATAAAGATTAATATGAGTTTTCAGTGACTTTAATGACTATATTTTCAGAATATGTAAAAGATGTTTGCAGTTCAATCACAGATGAAGAGTTTGACTCATAGTGATGGATTGGATGACATTAGCAGAGCAGAAACTAAAAAGAAAGGAGAAGTGACCGAGACAACAACCATATAATTATTGATTCAGTGATATCTGTTTTTATTTTTCAAAAGAAATAGATTTTCATTCAATATTATTCTTCTAATAACACTTAACTTTGGTAGATCTATCAATAAATTTTTCATCTAATTCAGGTGGTATGTCATATTATTAGGCTAATTTTAATTTAATGTAACTGTCTTGTTTTATAACTCTTTTTAAATGAGATTTTAATCATCGACAATAAAGTCTTTTGATTGATTGGTATGTTTTACATCTTTACCCCCTCATATACATATTTTATTTATAAGTATACAGGGTGGAACTTATACTCATTGTTTACCAACACTCATTTTTCTACACTTAAAGTTGTATTTCTGAAATTTCAATCGCCACTCTTTGGTAGGTGAATAACTTCGTTAATTGCTATTGTTGTAATTCATCCACTGAAAAGTGACTACTGAAATTCCAGAAATATACCTATAAATATTGAAAAAAGTGTTGGTAAACCATGAGTATAAGCTCCACCCTGTATACTTATAAATAAAATATGTATATGAGGGGGTAAAGATGTAAAACATACCAATCAATCAAAAAACTTTATTGTCGATGATTAAAATCTCATTTAAAAAGAGTTATAAAACAAGACAGTTACATCATTAACAATTAAATTAAAATTAGCCTAATAATATGACTTACCACCTGAATTAGATGAAAAATGTTGCATACATGTTTTGAGTAACATTATATATATGTAATAAAGTCACATTAAAGTTACGTAAAATATGATACATTTATGGTATGTTAAGTAATTAACATTACATTGTAATATTTAAAAGAGGCACAAAGGCATATGGACGCAACGTATCTGTAACATCAAGCATATCTCTGAATAACATCATCAAGTCACAATGTGATATAACAGTTATGTTTAAGTTATGTTTTTATGTTAACTGGGTTAGCGAATATTTGCATGGTACACAATAGTCACCGACTACTCAGCATGATACATATATATTATGCACTAACTTAATTTTGCTATTTTATTTAAACACTACTTAAACAATTATTCAACTAAACATTGAGTTCACTAATTAAATTTACCTTCATTGTCACTCTCTATCTGCGGACTCTCCAACTCTTTCCGCAACTCTCCGTGACTATCTCCATGTGCCATCTCCCGTCGAGGGTCTTATATACCCGCAAGCACATTCTTTTCACAGTTCTCGATTTATCGGGACTATAGAACGATTCATACAGATGGCTCTTAGAAGCGGATGGAAGCGATCGATTTTATTCGATCTTGTTCTCGGCGATGAATCATACTTGTTGATACGCTAGCCAGCACAAGTTGTTTATTTAGAAGTCGAGGGTACATGATTAAATAGGTGATCAGGGCCGGCCTCGAAATCATTGCAATATCAAGGAACCTGTGCATCTGACAGTACTCTAAATGAATACATTTCTAACGTCGAATAGAATCAATCGTATTGAAGTTGTATAAGTATTTGAAAATGAATCGGTTTGGAGAAACCAAAAACGAAGGATAGATAGGGCAATCGAGGCTACAATCCCAGCAAATACAGTGTGTCATTCATATGACTGATATAAAGAATTGGATATAAGAAATAATCTTCATAAATATAACACGACCTTGATTAATTGGCGACTATTTTATTGCTGCTTAATTTCTTTTGTATTTATTAATTTTACTCGACATTATTTTGGCATAAATAATCAGAGATGAAAGCCCTCGAGCTTCGCTCTCGGGTTTCATCAGATTATTAATGCCAAAATAATGTCTCGTTAAAATTATTATAAAATACAGTCGAAATTTAGATGCAATTAAAATAGTCTACTAATTATCAAGGTCTTTGTTGTATTACCCTTGATAATTAATTCAAGTTTTTTCGTCTTTTTCGTTGAATTTAGGTATCGGATTTGCTCCGTTTGCTCGCGAGAAAGTAAATATGCCAACAACGTGTTGTGTGGTGAATTGTGGGAGCCGTGGAGATTGCGATCAAGTGAAACTTTTCGAAATACCTACCCAGTGACACTTTTTACACAGAGATTTGAACGAACTTTCAAGGAAAAATGAGAAGATCTCACAGAAACAAAATAAGGACGCAGCAGAGTATTCAGCAAAAATTTCCTACCTCCTACCTGGTATGGAAAAAGTTTTGTTAATCAAATTTGTTTTTGTTTTTTGTTTTTGTAATCTACCGCATACTTATATTTCAGGCAAACCATTTGCATTGAATGATGTAGGCAGTTCTGACCGGATTCCATCAATAACAATATGAGTTATGGTGATGATGAAGTATTTTCAAAAATAGGTATTGCAATAGCAAGAAAAGGGAGAGGAGGAAAAAGTATTGTAGACGAAAGATCAGAGGTAATTTTATACATATTGTTTGTCTTCAATCATTTGAATTATAGATATTTGTTTACTTTGTAGGTAGTCTCTAATGAAATATTGAAATGAAACAACCACTGATATTGAAAAACAGTGCGGCTAAAGAATCACACAAATTATGGTACCTATCCCTTGAATCTACAAAAATAACTTCATATTCCTAATTTGTTTTTCATCATTGTTTGTAAATGTGTACCTATAACATTTTATTACATATGAATAATTTTATTTATAATAAACCTCACTACATTTTTTATTGCAGGAATATGTTATGTAAGTATGTTTGCGAAGTATTCTGAATAAAACATTATTATTATCTATTTGGTGAATAAATGATATACAGTATGTTAGTTTATTTGTTTCATTTAATAAATAATGCTATTTATTCTTCTGGAAGATCAGACAAACATGGAAAACATTACTAGCAACTTTCAAGAAAATTGTGAACAAAAAATATATGTGGAAGAAACAAATAACTGCACATACAACTTAGGCAATTGATGACAAATACATAAGTTTTTTGGTATATCAGTTAGTCCTATATACATTCTGAATCGAACACACTGAAACATAACTTGGCCATCATCAGATTTTCCGCAAACACTCCATAGATATCCTCTGGTGAAACACTTTTCAAAAAGCTTGAGAAGCATCACTTTCTTGTGAAATTCTTATACTCTTTGAAAATTAACAACTCAAAAGTCTTCATCTGGGAAGATGCTCTCATGAAGAAATGCTTTAGTTGACAAAGTATTCAGATACATTTATCTTCAGTATTTGCTAATAATAAGCATGGTTACACTTCAGGGTAAATTGCCTCGGAGTCAGCACTAAATTACCAAGGATGTCGCTAATCACTTTTATTGATAATAGCCATATATGATACACAACTTAACATCTCTAACAACAAACAAATAATGCTACAAAAGAGTAATTTCTCATCATTAATGACCATAACAAATCCTTTTGTGTGCCTCCTAGACGCCATTTTTGAAGGGCGTAGGGAGGTCACGTGTTTTGGATTGCCTTATTAGGGTCGTTCAAAATGCAAACGAATATTACGTAGTTTATCTTTCATCACAGAATGTGAACGAAACAAAGAATTCATAAACTTTCCTTGCATAGACCTGAAAGTGAGTCATGTAGTATTGAATGGAACTATACACGGCCGGAGGCAGGAACGTGTTCAAAGGTGTTTTCTGTTGCACATTCTGATCACAACCTTGCATTAATTCTGTGGAAATTAGTTCATAACCGAACTGAAACACACCCTAAATTTTTGCGAACACTCGGCATACCGTACGCACGGACTTGATTTGATTACTCAAATTTTTGCGTTTAATATACACTCAAATGTTTACGTTAGGTTAGTTCGTTCTTGTTAAATCAGACTCAAAAATTACTCCTCTTAAAATTTGCGACATCAGCAATTACGACGTCACCCGAATGCGGAATACTGAATGCTCGCAGAGTGCCGTATTATTCAATAGGCTGACATAGGCTATAGCCTAGGGTTCTTTAAGCATTATTCTGTGGCCTAGGGCGCCGTGAAAAATAGGAGCCGGATGACGAAATTCGTGCAAATCAATTTTGCTTTATTTTTTTTCGTGGAGATCGAAGAATTAGAGTAGGTATATTACTTGATATGTGTTGTGAGGTACCAATTCTTAACAAAATTTTATTGACAACATAATAGTGACATATTGTTATTTATTTCCGTCGCCCGGGTTTGAATAGATTGAAAAGCACCGCTTTACAATACTTTACATACAAATATTTTAATTATCAATATGGTATTGCGGTAACTATAGACAAATCTCTTTTTGCTGATTTGCGGCAGTGACGGGATGCCGCCCGCCACAGATAAATATGCAAAGCATTGCAAAGTACCGCCACCTGCGCCTTCCCCTTTCGAAAACAAAGGTCAAAGAAAAAGCCGACAAAGGGTGCAATTTAAAAAGTGAAGGTTTCCTAGTTCAGTCGCTGGCACACTGGCGGATCTAGAGAGTTTTTCAGAGAGGGGCATGAGTTAAAGGAAATTAGTAAACAAACAAGCGCGTACCTATACAGCTTTGTTCTATATTGGGGGGGGGGATAATTCATAGCGCGGGAGTGGCAGAAAATAGAGAAGCGCCGCAGGTGAAATTTTTTTTGTTCAATGTCAAATGCATTTGAATTGATAGTTAGGTTTGTCGGTGGGGCATCTTAAAGGTGGGAAAAAAAGAATGGCAGATTCGGTTTGTTTCATTTAATATGAAAAAAGAAATAATAATTTAACGAAATTAACAGATGCATTCTGAAACTAAATACATTAAATTTTCACATGGTAAATGAATTAAGATTCATTTTGTCAATCTTAATGTTAATTTTGATTAAAACACTGAATTTTCGATCGTGGGGGAGGGTAGTTACCCTCATTACCTCCCTTGTATACGCGCCTGTAACCAAAGTAATAAAATCCAGAAGAATATGAACTTAATCTTACTGATATGTTTGAAGACCTTATGTGAAATTACCATTTTACTTCAAAACCAAGTGGAATAGAATAATTCTTTGTTCGAGCGGTTTCCGATAAAAAACAACTTTTTTTTTTATTCTTACCGCTCACCGCCACCCCCACCGCTTACCGCTAAAATAATATGCATTTTACTGAAGCCCAGTCTCTGAAAATAAATATTCTTTTTCCCTCGTAATCTGTTTTGCCGACCTTTCATTTGGCCGCCTGTGTTCTTTTCACTATTCGCACTGCATAGAAGAATATTTCTGTTTCATGGTTGTTTTGGATACTGAATGACTCCTATGAAATTCAAAAACGTATTGATTTTGGATGTTTGAGGGTTTTGAGGAAACATTCAATACGGTAAATACGAATAATTTTGGTTTGTATAAAGTGTGTTTTTTTGTTGAGAATCAATCAAGGATTCATTGTATATCAATACTGGTTGTTGAAGCAATATCAACAACTTTTCAGAACTCTAGGGGGGACATGGCCCCCATGCCCTCCGATCCGGCAGTGTTGTGTATGCAAGAGACCAAAAGTAGAGGTATTTTTGTCTTGTTTATCAAAAACAATGATTGAAGGTAGAGGAAGTAGAAAACTTAGTGGGTGGGAAAGGAAGAAGACTGAAAAAGAAAAGCAAGAAAAAATTAAGTTATTGAAGAAAATACCCAAATAAGATTCTTTTTTTTGTCAACCCCTTCCTCCCTCTTCCAGTGACGAAAGGTTCTTCTACGTATTAAATCGTGTAAAAAATTACTTAAGAAATTCTTTAACAGACGATAAAACTGCTGACCTCTCAATATTATGTATAGAATCAGAGGCACTAAAGGAAAGGAATTTTGACGATATCATACAAAGATTTTCAAGTATTAAGTGTCGTAAAATCCATCTGTAAAAATCGATTCGTACATTTTCACAAGTACATATATTCTTTGTAATGAGATTTCAGGGTCGGAAATTATGAGTCTTTCGTCAAAATTGAGGAATTCAAGATGGCGGTTTCAAAATTGTGGATGAGTGGGAAATAAAGGGTTTTGACTATTAATAAAATATATGTACCTACATTTGATAGAAATTACTGAAGTAATTATTTAACATTATGAAATAAACTAGGAAGCGTACTAACTAGAAAGCACGAAATAAAATTATATTCGAAACTAAAACTTCAGGCAGCAAGTTTTTGAGTCTGTAACTCACATCTAAAGAAATTATTTAGCGTATTTCTTTTTAGCGCATTTGAATAAAAGCTGGTCTTCAAAATGTTTTTTTAATATTATTTTTTTATTTAGCTCTGTATATTTCATTTTGATACGTCCAAAGCTTGTGTCAGTGTTTTTAATTATTGGCAATCACTGCCTGCTCTGTAAAATCTTGACTAGTGTAAAACTAGTTTATTAGTACCAATAAAGATTCATTGATTGATTTAGATAGTAATATTTTCAGTGCGTATTGTTGGACAAAAATAAAAGAGGTGTTATTGGATGGCCTATAGTTCTCTATAGACAATGGCATGTACCCAAGTATAATTACATGGTGCCTGTGTTCTCTTACACGACATACTACGTGGATCCTACCTCACCACAACCGCATTTTCTATTTGGAAAATAAAATCAGGGTTGGTACGACGTCATCAAACAACTGATAGTTGGAGGACGATGTCGTTCCTACCAATTCCCAACTGCATTATGTACTGTGAATACTCTGAATGATAATCGGTTCAACGTAGGAACACGATTTGCGTAGTAGACATTCATAAACGTATAATCCAATTTTTTCTAACCGGATGAAGGAGAAAGTGGGCGTATCATAAATATATTAGAGTAGGTAGGTACCACCCTGATCAATATAATAGTTAGAGTGCCCATCGGCAAAAATTTTACTAGATACTCTCTCCAAACTTTCTGTATGGCTTCATTGGGTGTCCGCCCCCTCGAATGTCGGAAAAATGACCATAGGAAAATTTATTAATATCTAGCTGATTTTCTCAGGATCCATTCATTAAGAGCTATAAAACCAACCTTTTTCCAGTTTGACGCGCCAAAGTGGTTGACTTCACGACCACAAAAAAATTATAGAAAAACGCCCGACATAAAAATATTATATGTATAAAGGCAGTACTTAAAATGTGGCATAATTGTCTCACACGTATATTGGAGCGTAACCAGAGTGACGAAAAAATATAATCTTTCAGTTATCACAGTAAAATATATTTTCCAGTTTGTAATAATTATTAATAAATACGAAACTTCAGAGGCTGAATAAAAGTTCCTATCCACATATGTTCGCAGTTGTTTCGTTTCTGAGATACAAGGCGTTGAAGTTTAATTTTTTTTTTTTAAACGGTATATATAAAATATCTTGAATATCCTCAAGCCGATTTGGTTGAAATTTGGTATAATTATTTGAACTGAGAAGGCGCTTATTTAGCCATAACTAGATTGAAATAATTAGGGTCAGTGGCGTCTCAGTGGACACAACAGCCAACAATATTGCGAAAAAAAGTACGCCTCTGCCTTTTTTTTGTTTTTTTTTAAATTAGGCTATTGAAAATAAATCTTTTTGGTATCTTGTATTTTTTTCATATCCAGCTTGGTTTTCGGGAAAAAAGATTATTTTCAGTAGCCTAATTTAAAAAAAAAAAGCCGCAAAAAAAAAATTAGTGGCGTACTTTTTTTCACAATATTGTTGGCTGTTGTGCCCACTGAGACGCCACTGGCCCTAATAATTTCAATCTAGTTAGGGTCATTTGGAGAGAGTATCTATGAATTTTTTGTGAGCAGACAAAATGAAAAATTGATTTTATAGGTCTCAATGAATGGATCCTGAAAAAATCAGTTGGTTATTAATAAGTTTTCCTATGGTCCTTTTTCCGACATGTTCAAGGGGGCGGACACCCCCAATGACCCATGTTCATTGTCAGAGAATTTAATTTTCGGGTTTCAGTTCAAGTGTTTAAGCTATTCAATTTGGAAATAAAACAGTATATTTTGGAAAAACGCACCGAAACAAAAAAAACACAGAGGAAGACGGTGGCAGACTAGGTCCAATGAGGCCATACAGAAAGTTTGGAGATATCTATCAGTAAAATTTTTACCGACGGACACTCTAACTATTAGGTTTGTTTATCATTTTCGAAAATGGTGAAGTTGACAGCCTCTGTGTCATCTTAAGTACTTATAAAATATTTACAAATTCTGTAAAGACGCCGGAGAGATGATGAATGTAAACGAACGTTGTTTTATCGATAAAATATGGGTAGGATATGGATATTCACATATTTACGAGTCGTTGAATAATGATTGTAGGTCAATTTACGATTACGCCAATCTAAACGACAATTCACAAATACGTTATCCGATTTTCCTCAAAAATTCATCATAATATCTTTACAGTTCTTTCAGGATTACAACCAATACGTCCTGCTGAATTTTGCAGAGAACGACGTAAGAATTTATTTTTTGAAAGAACGACATTCTCATTTTTCCCACTTAGTTTATAAACAGTTTACCCTTTCATTTTATGTTATTTGTTATTCACTGATTACTACGATATATATTCACATTTCTATCCATCACTGGATTTTATATATATATATAAGATATATATAGATATATATATAAGAGTAGGGGATCGACAACTTCAAAATTTTCAAATGGCTATGAAAAAATAAAAAAATAGTTTTGTTTTATCTTCACATCATCTGATATTTTTGCTACTCAAATTTCAGTTCTTACTTTCCTTAAGAGAATATAGGAATAAGAATTTTTTCATGAAAGGTGACATATGGGTATGATATTATTTAGGCAGTCGAAAAGAGTTTCACATAAATATTCGAGTATAATTGCAGTTCATGGTGATCCAGTGATGGATAGAAATGTGAATATATATCGTAGTAATCAGTGAATAACAAATAACATAAAATGAAAGGGTAAACTGTTTATAAACTAAGTGGGAAAAATGAGAATGTCGTTCTTTCAAAAAATAAATTCTTACGTCGTTCTCTGCAAAATTCAGCAGGACGTATTGGTTGTAATCCTGAAAGAACTGTAAAGATATTATGATGAATTTTTGAGGAAAATCGGATAACGTATTTGTGAATTGTCGTTTAGATTGGCGTAATCGTAAATTGACCTACAATCATTATTCAACGACTCGTAAATATGTGAATATCCATATCCTACCCATATTTTATCGATAAAACAACGTTCGTTTACATTCATCATCTCTCCGGCGTCTTTACAGAATTTGTAAATATTTTATAAGTACTTAAGATGACACAGAGGCTGTCAACTTCACCATTTTCGAAAATGATAAACAAACCTAATAGTTAGAGTGTCCGTCGGTAAAAATTTTACTGATAGATATCTCCAAACTTTCTGTATGGCCTCATTGGACCTAGTCTGCCACCGTCTTCCTCTGTGTTTTTTTTGTTTCGGTGCGTTTTTCCAAAATATACTGTTTTATTTCCAAATTGAATAGCTTAAACACTTGAACTGAAACCCGAAAATTAAATTCTCTGACAATGAACATGGGTCATTGGGGGTGTCCGCCCCCTTGAACATGTCGGAAAAAGGACCATAGGAAAACTTATTAATAACCAACTGATTTTTTCAGGATCCATTCATTGAGACCTATAAAATCAATTTTTCATTTTGTCTGCTCACAAAAAATATATATATATATATATATATATATATATATATATATATATATATATATATATATATATATATATATATATATATATATATATATATATAAGAATAAGACTGACAAACTCCGAACACAGATTCCTCATTTCATTTCCTATCAAAGCATGTCCTAATATGAATACCCCCTGAGATACAGGGTGTCAAAAGTACAAAAAAACTTGTTTTAATTTTTTTTTTCTAAAACTTCTGAATGAAAAAATGTCAAACTTGGTACACTAATCAAGGTTTATAAACGTGGTAATATGAAGTCACAATTTTTTGTTTTCAAAAACCAGTGGCGTAGTTACAGGTCATATGTTCGTTCATATTTTTTTATGGAGAAGTGAATGGACAAGTGAGCGTTTGTCATCAGTTAGGCTCATCGATACTCGACATAAAAGTAATAACATTCTATGTGCCTAGAAGTTGTGGTTTCTAAGATAATTGATAAAAACTGAAGATATGTCCTGAGTAGCAACGTAATTTCATATCTGCAATAATTGCATAAAGGTAACATATCAGTATATTTGTCAACCTCCTGAATATTTTTCAATGTTGGAAGAATCGGAAACATAGTATGGGTGAGTCGGAATGAAACCAACAATTTTTTCATTCATCATATTATTTGATCAAATCGATGTCGTGAAATCACTGAGTTAGGTCTCATTCTGACTCACCCCTACCATGTTTCAGATACTCCCATCATTAAGATATATTCAGGAGGTTGACAAATATTCGAATATGTTGTAAAAATGAATGTTATGCGATTATTGTACAGAGGAATTGATGTTGCTACTCAGGACATATCTTCAGTTTTTCTCAATTATCTCAGATACCCACACTTTCACGTACATGTTATGACTTTTAGGTAGAGTATTGATGAACCTAACTGATGTCTAGCGCTCACTTCTCCATTCACTTTGCCAAAGAAAATATGAAGGAAATTAAGACCACATACCGTCGTAACTACGCCACTGGTTTACGAAAATTAAAAATTTTTACTTCGGATTGTCACGTTGATAAATCTTGATCTTCCGGAGATTTGGAGAAAAATAAATAAATCAATTTTTTTTCGTACTTTTGTGAATGGAGACTAGACTGCTGACTACCAGGTCAGGCACATACCTTGGTACAACTTGAAGATCCAACACTTTTGCCATAAGTCAGTTCTATTTGATCGTAGAAATGATTATCGGTGAAACGGGATTCTACTGGTTAACAGGTGGAAATGGAGGAACACCAAAAAAGCAGCGACAAAATCAAAGGTGGTCTGGGTGAGGGCTTCAAAATGGCGGTGGGCGACATCAACTTAAAATTACCATTACAGGTACACTCTTCGTGATTTATCCAAATACGACTACTCGGGTCCACCAATATGACTATTCAAGTCCACAAAAATCAACGAAGATTATTCAAACATGTAGAATCAATTAAATCCAATAAGTGATAAATTATCGAAAATTGATTACATGAGTACCGTCACACACCTGCCCTCAAGAACGCCGCACACGGAAGAGGCAGTCGAAGACGAAGCCGGAAACAACAAAAAAAATACAACCATCACCTTCCTTTCCACTGGAAGTCGTTCATTTTTCTTACACTCTAAGATGTCAACCATTGACAGAAAATATTTTCAAATAATTTTATCAAAATTAATAAGGATTATTTATTGTTGGTGAGAATCGGTTATAAATCAAATCAATCATTTCAACCTCAGAACAAGGACAGAGATCTTCAACATAAGGTGCTTTCCTTTGCACGAAAGTGTGACACTTTTAGACAAAGTGCAGATTACACTATACAGCTCTACCTACACTTAACCTCGTAGAAAACGAAAGGACCTAAATTGAAATTAATTTATTAAACGTCAGATCTCCGGTTACCTCCAAATTCTTAACAAAAATAAGGAATAATGAAATGACTGAAGCAATTATGAATCGAAATCTAGTATGCTAATATTCAAAGGTATAGAATAACAAGAAGCGTTATTCAAGGCAATGGTCGATATTTCACACTATACAAGGTAACAGATAGTCACATCTGCACATAGATATTAAAATTTGATTTTGAACCGTAACAATCCCAGTAGATAGACAATACAAATACTGCCTCACTTTCATGAGGCAGTATTTGTATTGCTCCACACGGTGTATCTCTCGATGGCCGCGTCCATCGAGTTCTTGCCGTTGATGGAGGGTTGGGGATGAAGAAGATGACGTGTTCGCCGAAGAATTTTGGGGTGGGGGGTTCAAAACATGGCGGCGATGGAGCAAAAGGCAAAAACACATAGCGGCGATGGCGGAAGTTATGAAAAAACAACGTCCCCGCAAAAAACATGGCGGCGATGGAGCGAAAGGCAACAAAACATGGCGGCGATGGCGGAAGATATGAAAAAAAACGTCCCCGCAAAAAAAACATGGCGGTGATGGAGCGGAAGGCGAAAAAACATGGCGGCGATAGCGGAAGTTATGAAAAAACCCTTCCCTCACGTGATTTGCTGAAAGCAATTGGCTGAAAGAGAAAAAACGTCACGTGATTCGTTGAGAGCAATTGGCCGGAAGAGAAAAAATATGGCAGCCGCCTTAATTGAAAAAATTAAATATGAAAAATGTATACTGTCTCAAAACACACAACAGAAAATTATGATGGACTTATTATTGATTCATTCGCTCTCGAATGAAATTCCAAAAGAAAAAAAAATACGTCCCGTGCTTGAATGTTTACTGTCTGCTCCAGTTGAATGAAATTCTCAGAAAACACGATGATCCATTTTTGACCTTGAATTTGTTTTTCAGAGTTAATCGCAGAGTTTTATCTCACACACACATCCAGTGCTTTGTTTACGCTGCTCGAGCTAAATTGACCTTGGAATTGTTTACTGTCTCAGATGTTTGTTTTCCAGGAAAATGATGAGTCAGCAGAGATAAGAGAGTTTAGTTTGAAGCCAAATTGATCGATTCAAAGCATTTTATGTGTCTCACTCTAACCCATGGCATTGTATGTCTGTCTTTATTTGTTCGCATTTATTGAAATGAAAAACGTCAGTTCGAGAAAAATACGATTATTTTTTCAAATAAAAAATTATACTTCAGTGCCATGGTAATATTCACCATCTTTGTTCGAATTGTTGAATATGTACCTTTGTCGAATTGATTGCAACAGCTTGTACAATGATTCGCCCAGTTGGTATATGAGTGCTAAAGATACAAAAAACATAAATCCATCGTAGGCGTCTGTAGGGCATCTTGACGTCGTTACTCGGGGCACTGCAGGCATCGTGCGGGGGGTCACCTCCTACACCACCTGAGATGCTGGGGTTGCAGCAAAAACCAGTTAGTTTCTTGGCAAGTTTCGTTGCGAAAGACTTTCCTCAGCGGGTGGCGGGGACATGTTTGTTAAGTCGTAAAAAGCAACGTTTGGTCGTCCTACCTCCACCACACCCATGCGATACGATTATTTAGCGAAATTACCGGGAATTTTTTGGCGGGTGCGAAAAATCTAAAATCCAAGAATTCTCCAAAGAATTCTCGATCATATGATGATGCAATCGAACACCTGAATAAACAAAACCAATCGGATTTTGAGACCAAAGCACTCGATTCTAGGTCTGTATATCACCTCACTTTATACCATTGGATTTTATGTATATCTCCCTTGCATTCATCATTTGAATAGAGTTTGAAATCGAATAGCTCAGAATGTTCTGGAAATTAGATCACGTCATACGTCATACCTGGAGTGTAGGATGATACAGCAGCAGCTATTAGGTAAAAGTTAAACTAACATCACGGAATAATTACCACTTGTCGATTGCTTTTGCGAATTCATACAAAGTTGAATACTGAATAGTTGAAATTGAAATAGGTGAGAGATGGCGTGGAAAGAGCTTTGGAAAATCACCAAACATTTTTGAGTAAAATTCATGCTTTTATTTATTTATTCGAGTTCGTGAACAAGATTTCCGTTTTAAAAAAAGAGAATAACTTCAAGCGAACACAGTATCTAGATGACTTGGAATATTTTTGAGTGAAGTTCATGTTAATTCAAATAGGCAACGATGGTCTCGTAGCGACGAAGTCCGCATAAAAAATAATGCGGTACTGGACTTAGAGTATTTCAGGAAAGTAATCGAGTTCGTGAACAAGATTTCCGTTTTAAAAAAAAGAGGAATAACTTCGAGCGAACACAGTATCGAGATGACTTGGAATAATTTTGAGTGAAGTTCATGTTAATTCAAATAGGCAACGATGGTCTCGTAGCGACGTGGTCCGCATAAAAAATAATGCGGTACTGGACTTGGAGTATTTCAGGGAAGTAATCGAGTTCGTGAACAAGATTTCCGTTTAAAAAAATAAGAGAATAACTTCGAGAGAACACAGTATCGAGATGACTTCGAATATTTTTGAGTGAAGTCCATGTTAATTCAAATAGGCAACGATTGGCTCGTAGCGACGTGGTCCGCATAAAAAATAATGCGGTACTGGACTTGGAGTATTTCAGGAAAGTAATCGAGTTCGTGAACAAGATTTCCGTTAAAAAAAAGAGAATAACTTCGAGCGAACACAGTATCGAGATGACTTGGAATATTTTTGAGTGAAGTCCATGTTAACTCAAATAGGCAACAATGGTCTCGTAGCGACGTGGTCCGCATAAAAAATAATGCGGTACTGGACTTGGAGTATTTCAGGAAAGTAATCGAGTTCGTGAACAAGATTTCCGTTAAAAAAGAGAGAATAACTTCGAGCGAACACAGTATCGAGATGACTTGGAATATTTTTGAGTGATGCTCATGTTAATTCAAATAGGCAACGATGGTCTCGTAGCGACGAAGTCCGCATAAAAAATAATGCGGTACTGGACTTGGAGTATTTCAGGAAAGTAATCGAGTTCGTGAACAAGATTTCCGTTAAAAAAAAGAGAATAACTTCGAGCGAACACAGTATCGAGATGACTTGGAATATTTTTGAGTGAAGTCCATGTTAACTCAAATAGGCAACAATGGTCTCGTAGCGACGTGGTCCGCATAAAAAATAATGCGGTACTGGACTTGGAGTATTTCAGGAAAGTAATCGAGTTCGTGAACAAGATTACCGTTTAAAAAAAAAGAGAATAACTTCGAGCGAACACAGTATCGAGATGACTTGGAATATTTTTGAGTGAAGTCCATGATGTTAATTCAAATAGACAACGATGGTCTCGTAGCGACGAAGTCCGCATAAAAAATAATGCGGTACTGGACTTGGAGTATTTCAGGAAAGTAATCGAGTCCTCTGTCGAAGAGCCAAATAACTTCGAGCGAACACAGTATCGAGATGACTTTTAATATTTTTGAGTGAAGTTACATTTTCAGTTCGATAGATTCATACTAGATGGCGCTACGCTTCTGTCGCAATATTATACTCAGTTGTGTTCATACGACAGCTTGAAATGTGACTGGATTAGTTATTATTTGCTGAAAATGAGCTGTGACAGATGATCTACCACCTCAGACGTTGTACATTCAATATTTGGAAACGGGAGACAAAATTTGGTGAAGTTGAATTGAAACCCAGCGCAGAGCATACCAGGCCCGCAGCATACTATACCTTTCTATCGAAACAATAGAAGAGTAGCCTACTGAATCCAAGCCAGCTGTCTACCATCGGAAGGGTGAGTTTCGATTTTCATTTTTCACACACATTCTTTATCAGTTTCTTCATTCAGTGAACAAATATGAGTTCTGAAGACATCACTACTATTTACGCAGATGTTGTTGAACTATGTAGGGAAATTAACGAAAGTTTGAAACAATTGGAATTCAAGCAACTTGATACTTTGAGTGAAAATATGTCTGCAAATTTGTGTAGAGCTATGAAACTCATCAGAAGCAAACTAAAATTCGATGATATTTTATCTACTGTATGCGTAAACATAATCAAAAATTTGGAAGAAGCGGTGTCAATTCTCAAAATGGACATCTCAAAGAGAAAAAGCAATATTTGGTTGGCACATTGTAAAATAAGTGCTCGTATGCTAAATAAAGCTATATCATCAATCAACGAAGAGCAGATACCACTACTGCTTCATCAAATATTTATCCCGACTGCTCAGTACACAAATAAGTAGAAACAGGCATAAAGTATATTTTTGTGATGGATGTTCAAAATACCAACTGTCAAACTACACACAACGTTGAATGGAATTTAAAATATTACAATATATACTACTAAGTTGTCCTGTATCGGTTTTGTAGTTAACTGTGTTAGGATTTTTGTTGATATGGACCATCTCAAGGAATAACCTGTTTTTTTGATTGCTGACTTTGTCTAGAATTTTTGGATTTGAATAATCAAACCGGTGGCCTGTTTTCTGGGTGTGGTCGACTGCTTCACAGGAGTTTTTTCCCAATTGGGCATCACTCTTGTGCAAAGCTAGCCGCTGTTTTAACCACTGTGACGTCTGTCCGACATAACTACCTTCACAACCTTGGCATGGTAGTTCATAAATTACATTGCTAAGGAGTGGAGTTGGTGTTTTGTCTTTGATTTTGGAAAACAAGTTGGATAGTTTTGTATTATTACGCTTGGCTATTTTGATTTGTGTCCAATTGTTAGTTCTATCGGTGCCACTACATACAATATCTCTAAATATTTAGCAAACATTCTCAAGCCCTCTTTCGAGGATAATTCTGATTACAACATATAAGACACTTTCACCTTTGTAAATTTAATCTCCAATGGCAAAATACCCGAAGGCTATGTACTCATTTCTTTAGATGTAGTTTCACTTTTCACTAATATCCCCGTAGAACTTATCAACACTATTCTAGAACAAAAATGGCACTTAGTGCAAAATCACACTTCTATCTCAAAAAAATAATTTTTTGAACCTCATTAACTTCATTGTCGACAATACCTACTTCAGTTTCGATGGAAAATTTTACAAGCAAATTTTCGGCACTCCTATGGGTTCACCAATAAGTCCAATTTTAGCAGACATTGTATTAGACCACTTACTTGACTCCGTTATTCCATTATTACCCTTCCAATTGCCCTTCATCTACAAATATGTAGATGACATCATTTGTGCAGTACCGGCAGACACTATACGCTTGATACTTTCAACTCTTTGAATAAACATTTACAGTTTACTGTCGAAGAAGAAACAGATATCAGTGTCCCCTTCTTAGATACAAGGTTGGTACGTACTGAAGACAACACTATTTTGTTGGATTGGTACCAAAAAGAAACAGCATCAGGACGTTTCATCAACTTTGCCTCTCACCATCCCTTAAATCAGAAATACAACACCGTCATTGCTATGAAAAATAGAGTCACCCACATCTGCCATGAAACGTTTTTGAAAGCGAATCTGAGAAAGTTATTCGACATTTTTACACACAACGGTTACCCAAAACACATCTTAAAAAAACTAATCTATAACTCCAACTTTTATGACGGACAAACTGATGACGTTACAATACAATACAAGTGCAAATCAATTCCATTCATCGACAAAGTATCCAACCGCATAATAAAAATTTTCAAAGACTTTCCACAAATCAAAATAGCCAAGCGTAATAATACAAAACTATCCAACTTGTTCTCCAAAATCAAAGACAAAACACCAACTCCACTCCTTAGCAATGTAATTTATGAACTACCATGCCAAGGTTGTGAAGGTAGTTATGTCGGACAGACCTCACAGTGGTTAAAACAGCGGCTAGCTTGGCACAAGAGTGATGCCCAATTGGGAAAAAACTCCTGTGCAGCAGTCGACCACACCCAGAAAACAGGCCACCGGTTTGATTATTCAAATCCAAAAATTCTAGACAAAGTCAGCAATCAAAAAAACAGGTTATTCCTTGAGATGGTCCATATCCACAGTTAACTACAAAACCGATACAGGACAACTTAGTAGTATATATTGTAATATTTTAAATTCCATTCAACGTTGTGTGTAGTTTGACAGTTGGTACAAATGGAATACCTACACTAATTAACACCATTGTATTTAAACGACCCCTTATTCAAACCATAGTAACACTCCAGTCAGAAAAATTAAGCGATTAGTCTGCAGCGGAGAAGAACAATTTTCCTCCCAAATGTTCCATAGGTTAGAACTAACTCTGTGAATTTTGTAAGTTATCATTTTATTTTTACCTATATGAATGAAATGTCTGAAAATTCGTTAATTACCTACCGAGCTCTCATGAAGCGGTTTGAGACTATTTATACAGGGTGTACTCACGAAAACTGACGGATTTCAATATATCAATTATTCGAATATGCTAATATAAACAACTGACAGTCGAAATAAACACTCGTGAGAAGCATGCATTCTCTCGAACACTTGGGCTTGGATTTTAGATTTTTCGCACCCGCCAAAAAATTCCCGGTAATTTCGCTAAATAATCGTATCGCATGGGTGTGGTGGAGGTAGGACGACCAAACGTTGCTTTTTACGACTTAACAAACATGTCCCCGCCACCCGCTGAGGAAAGTCTTTCGCAACGAAACTTGCCAAGAAACTAACTGGTTTTTGCTGCAACCGCCAGCATCTCAGGTGGTGTAGGAGATGACCCCCCGCACGATGCCTGCAGTGCCCCGAGTAACGACGTCAAGATGCCCTACAGACGCCTACGATGGATTTATGTTTTTTGTATCTTTAGCACTCATATGCCAACTGGGCAAATCATTGTACAAGCTGTTGCAATCAATTCGACAAAGGTACATATTCAACAATTCGAACAAAGATGGTGAATATTACCATGGCACTGAAGTATAATTTTTTATTTGAAAAAATAAACGTATTTTTCTCGAACTGACGTTATTCATTTCAATAAATGCGAACAAACAAAGACCGACATACAATGCCATGGGTTAGAGTGAGACACTTAAAATGCCTTGAATCGATCAATTTGGCTTCAGACTAAACTCTCTTATCTCTGCTGACTCATCATTTTCCTGGAAAACAAACATCTGAGATAGTAAACAACTCCAAGGTCAATTTAGCTCGGGCAGCGTAAACAAAACACCGGATGTGTGTGTGAGATAAAACTCTGCGATTAACTCTGAAAAACAAATTCAAGGTCGAAAATGGATCATCGTGTTTTCTGAGAATTTCATTCAACTGGAGCAGACAGTAAACATCCAAGCACGAGACGTATTTTTTTTTCTTTTAGAATTTCATTCGAGAGCGAATGAATTAATAATAAGTCCATCATAATTTTCTGTTGTGTGTTCTAAGACAGTAGACATTTTTCATATTTAATTTTTTCGTTTTGTCAATTAAGGCGGCGGCCATTTTTTTTCTCTTTCAGCCAATTGCTCTCAGCAAATCACGTGAGGGAAGGTTTTTTCATAACTTCCGCCATCGCCGCCATGTTTTTTCGCCTTCCGCTCCATCACCGCCATGTTTTTTGCGGGGAAGTTTTTTTTCATAACTTCCGCCATCGCCGCCATGTTTTTCTGCCTTCCGCTCCATCGCCACCATGTTTTTTTGCGGGGACGTTTTTTTTCATAACTTCCGCCATCGCCGCCATGTTTTTTTGCCTTCCGATCCATCGCCGCCATTTTTTTTGCAGGAAAGACGCGCGCCACTTTGGGTGTAACGTTTTGAACCCCCCACCCCGAAACTCTTCGGCGAACACGTCATCTTCTTCAGCCCCAACCCTCCACCAACGGCAAGAACTCGATGGACGAGGCCATCGAGAGATACACCGTGTGGAGCAATACAAATACTGCCTCATGAAAGTGAGGCAGTATTTGTATTGTCTATCTACTAATCCCCCCTCTTCTTCCGGAGGAAGTAAAGTTCCATGAACTTTGCTGACGATAAAACAACAAAACCTTGAATGAAAAGCAAGAACATCAACCTACAGTAACAATCAGATGGTTTTCAACTAATCAGGGAAATTATTGTCCAGATGGAAACTTTAAGATCTTGAACATGCCAAATTCCTTTTTGGTTTCCTAAATGATCTTCCAATTCATATGTCCAGGAACGAACTTTCCTATGAATCTTGAAAGGTCCAATAAACTTGGGTGCAAGTTTAGCTGTAAAATAATTGAAAGCATCTGACTGAACTTTATTCCTGCGCCATACCATATCACCTACTTTAAAAGTAACAGCGCGTCTACGAGAATCAAAAACTTCTTTACTACGCTCTTGGGATTTCTTAAGACGAGCTTCTACATTGACATACATTTTCCGAAAACCTTCCTGACGCAGAACAATTTCGTCATCTGGATCCAAATCATTTTCAGACACCTGTTCCAAATAATCTTGACCATAAAGCTTATATGCCCTACCAAAGGTAATAAAGTATAGACTATAACCCACAGTTTCATGACGAGCAGTTCGTATGGCACAACCAATAGCTGCAAGATTTACATCCCATTTGCGATGATTGCCTTGTACATATGATGAAATCATAGTCTTAACAACTCTGTTAACTCGTTCAGTTGGATCGGCACGAGGCAAATACGAAGCAGTATAAGAGATAGTAGTTTTGTATTTCCGGCACAATTCCTGAAACTTTTTACTTTTCATAGGTCCACCATTGTCACAAATGAGATATAATGGGCCCCATACACAAGAAAAATAGCCTCTTCCACACACTTTGAAAGTGACTTGCCACTAGCAGTTCTCAACGAAAAAATAACAACAGATTTACTATAAAAATCAGTAACAACCAGACAATGCACATTACCTAGTGATGAACGCGGAAATGGACCCATGAAATCCAAACTTATCATCTGCCAAGGTTGTTGAATATTAGGACCAGTTCCCATAAGACCTGCAGGTGCTTTTTGCTCAGGCTTGTGCTCTGCACAAACTTTACAAAATTTGACATATTTAAGAATATCGCACTTCCTCTTTGGCCAATAATAACGACTACGAATCTTCCAAAATGTTTTAAAACTACCAACATGACCAGCAGGAACTGTATGGTCTTTATCTTTCCTATGAATCACCTCAAAATCATAAGGCTGTAAACGAAGAATTCAGCGGCCAAGCCTACCTTGAGGTTCCTTGAGCCATAGTAGCCAAAGAAGTGAAAAGTGATCAGTAATGACCTTGAAATGAACACCCCCAAGATAATGACATAGCTTTACAATAGACCAAATGACAGCAAGTGCTTTTCGATCAGTTGTGCTATAATTTATTTCCTGACGACTGAGTGACCGAGACAGAAAACAAATGACCTTTTCGCCCTCGGGAAATTCTTGAGATATTACCGCTGCAATGCCATAAGCGCTTGCATCAGTTTGAAGTATAAAGGTTCTATTGAAATCAGGACATGTTAAAATAGGGGCAGTTGAAATTGTTGAAATTGTTTTATCCGTCAACCGGTTGCACCCCTACGTGCAACCCTCAAAAGTCAGAGACTTGTGCGAGCTAGGGGAAGACGTAGCCCTCACCTTTTAATACGTGTGATGCCATGCACTAGACCGGTGGCAATGCTGAGATTCGAACTCATGCTATTTGGTTCATGGAGCGAGCACGGAACCCGCGAGCTACCGCGAGTCACAAGAGCTTCCTTGATGCTACGAAAAGAATTCTCACATTCAACAGACCAATTCCATTTGACACCATTTTTCGTTAAGTTAATAATCGGAGATAAAATTGAAGAGAAACTGGGTATGAAACGTCGATACCAAGAAGCAGTACCAATGAACCGACAAATTTCTTGAACAATTTTAGGAGCAGTCACATCAAGAATGCCTTGAACTTTTCCTAAATATTGTAGTTGAGGCCGACAAAATTTACACTTTTCGGGGCTGACTACTAAACCAGCAGCATGTAAACGATCAAAAACAACCGACAAAGTCTTGAGATGAGATTCAAAGTCTTGAGATATTATCACAATATAATCAAGATAAACTAAAACAGAAGACTACAATTCTGGTCCCAAAACAGAATCAATAATTCTCATCCAGGATGCAGGAACATTGGTAAGACCAAAAGGCATACGAAGAAAGTGGAATAGCCCTCGTCCAGGAACAGTGAACGCAGTATATTCCCTAGATTCAGGTTTCAAAGGATTTTAAAAATATGCAGATTTAATATCCAAGGAGCTAAGATACTTTGCATCCCTCAATTGATCCAAAATATGAGAAATATATGGTAACGGATATGCATCCTTTCCAGTTTTAGAATTTAGTTGTCGAAAATCAATACAAAATTTATAAGAGTCCTCTTTCTTTTTAACAAGACAAACGGGTGAAGACCATGCACACTTTGACGGCTCAATAATTCCCTTCTTCAACATTGACTCAACCTCATCATCAATAATACTTTGTTTAAAAGAACTACAAGGGTAGTACCTTTGTTTGATAGGCTTTGTATTAGAAATGAGTTCAATTTCATGTTCACCCAATAACCCAAATTTGTTCCCATTAAAGCTAACTTTTCTTCAACTAAATTATTCAACTGAGTTTTTTGTTCCAAAGTTAAAGTTGTATCACCCTGTATACTTTGATTGAGTTTGAACTAAACGGAATCCACATCATTAGTAGAATGCCAAATATCATTTCGAAGGTCTGGAAGAATATTAATTTTTCTCCAAAAATCAATTGTTGTGAAAGGATCCCGCACCATTCTTATGGGTTTCTGGGTACCGGTGGAATTGGCTGAAACTATAGTATGTTATTCTTTGCATTATCCTGATCAAAGTTCCCATGGGCCCAACTCAATCCTATGACTAGTTTTCGAGATATAGTCCCTCAAAGGTGTGATTTTGTACCTCATGAGTGTAAGTACGACAAAACACTCCTTTGTGTATCTGTACCACAGAATGAATTTTCCAGTATAAATAGTACCTTCGCAATCATTTCTTTTGATGAATACTTAAATTACTTGAATACGGACTACAGAGTGTTGAATTAATTCAGGACAATATGCTTCATCAATATCTTTTATTTTCGTTTAGCAAAAAAAAATTAAAGTATATATTTAGGTTGATACACAATGAACGAATATAAAATGAGAGTTTATTTGATAGATATTGAAGATATATATATATATATATATATATATCTAATCTAAGAATATTCTCAGTGAAAATATCCCTTGGGGTTGCAGTCAGAAAAAGTGGCCTAATAATAACTTAAATAATATCATTGAAAATAACGTCAACACTTTGAATAATCAAACACAATCACAGCAAAGAATCTTATGTAAATATAGGAGCCTTCCTTATATACAGGAATTAACACCCAAACTCACCAATATTTTTAAATCTCCAGAAATTCGCATAGCGAAGAAAAATCTCAAAACTGTAAATCTTTTATACTCAAAAACTAAAACTCCTCTTTCTAAATTTGAACAAACTAATGTAATTTATCAATTATCTTGTGTCAATTGTGACAAAATATACATTGGACAGACAGGTAGAAATCTCTTCGGACGTATTGCTTCACATAAGAGTGATTGCAAATTAAAAAAACCCAGCTGTGCACTTGCAGAACACAGCATTTCAACTTTTCACAATATTAATTTCAATGAACCCACAATTTTAGCAATTGAAGAAAATTATTCCAAGAGAAATTTTCTAGAGATGGTTTACGTTAGTAAAGAACCTAATAGTATGAATAAGCGGTCTGATATAGCCAATATTAGTATAATTTATAATTATATTCTTTCTCTCCACAAAAATAATTTTGCAATTCAAATAACTTTAATAATAGTTCTCACAATCCCCCATAGAGGGCATAACTCAGCACAGAGCTGAAGCGTGTTTCATGGAACATACAAGGTTGACTGTTGACATTTGACGTGTTTGACGTTGAAATTTGTCAGTACTCTCTTCTTCTGTTTCTCCACATATTTTTACCGCCCTTGTGCGTCCCTTGAACCACGTGCGGTCTCAAAGGCGAGTTTTAAAATGATTAACACTTTTCAAAATTTAAATTAAAAGTTTTCCTTCATAACTCATAAAATCATAATGTTTTTTAATCGTGTTCATGTACATGACATAGTTTTATTATTGTTGTTTCATCTCGTTTTGTGTTGTGACATAACCTTACATACATAAGGAATGACCAAGAAGTTTTCTGCTGTTTTCACAAAATTAATCTCACGTTAGTAAGTTGTTTTACATCATATTAAGAGTGTTCTGTTTGTTCACACGATTAATATTTTCAGATGTCTTGAAAATGAAAATAAATATTTTCGAAAGCTCGACAATTTAACAAAGAGTTGTTCTTTACCAGGCCACTTTTTCTGACTGCAACCCCAAGGGATATTTTCACTGAGAATATTCTTAGATAAATTGGTTTTTTTCAACTAGTCCAGTCAAGAGACTACCTCTCTCTCTATCTCTCTCTCTCTATATATATATATATATATATATATATATATATATATATATATATATATCTATATATATATATATATATCTATATATATATATATATATATATATATATATATATGAAAACTAAAAGTTCGGGATGAACCGCGTCTAGAATTTGTTGAAATTCGACGTTTCGGCTCCGATTTTGGAGCCATTTTCAAGAACTGAAATAGAAAGAAAATTAATGAAAGGATAATACGTAATTCTACGCTGAGGTCTCAATCTGCCTACTCCTCAGGTATAATTACGTTAGGTTTTTGTGACTTGACGTCGGGGTCTCAATCTGCCTACTCCCCATGTCTCGTCACTGGTTCTCTCTAAGGTCTCAATCTGCCTACTCCTTCGAGATAACTGAGGAATTGTGGGTTGAGGAACTGTATTTATAGTGGACGTGGCTGTAATGGCCGTGTGCAATGTATTGGCGCGAGGTGAACTATGGGCGGGAACTGAATTGGCGCTAGATGAGCTGTGTGCGGGAACTTGGTTGGCGCTAAGTGAGCTGTGTGCGGGAACTGGGTTGGTGGGAAATGAGTTTATGCGTGCAATGAGAGGCTTCCAGGTATTGGGAAGTCTACGTCCGTCGTCGCGAGTGTTGAGGCAATTGGGGCGCTTCTCTATCTCAAGGGCTTCTCGGATGATCCTGGTTTGCAGAGTTTTATCGGTGGAAATTGTTTTTGTGTTTTTGAAGTCTATTTTGTGACCTGTGTCTTCTCGATGTTTATAAAGTGCGGAAGTGGAAGATGCCTGACGCACAGCAAGTTCGTGTTCGTAGACTCTGGAAGTTACTCGTCTGTTAGTCTGGCCAATATAAGTTCTCGGGCAGTCTGAACATGGTATTTCATATATACCTTGAGAATCGTTTGGTATTGTGTCCTTGGGAGATCTGAGGAATTTGGATATTTGGTTGTTGGCCGTGAATATTGTTTTTATCTCGTGTTTTCTCAAGATATTACTGATTTTGTCTGTCACACCTTTGATGTATGGTAGGAAAGCTTTGTGTGGCTGAATACTCTCTAGTGGATCGTTCGTTTTTGGAGGACGGGTCAGTTGATGGCGGATAGACTTGTCGATTAGCGAATTGTTGTAACCATTTTGGAGTAAGGCTGATTTCAGTTTGTCCAGCTCTTGTGGTCTATTCTGGTTGTCGGTAAGCTGAATTGATCTGTATATCAGGGAGTTCAATACGGAGTTTGTTTGTGCTGGATGGTGATGAGAGTTTGCGTGTAGATATCGGTTGGTGTGGGTCTGTTTCCTGTGTACTGTGTGGGTGAAAGAGTTGTTGGATTTCGTGATGAGAACGTCCAGGAAAGCTAGGGAGTTGTTCATTTCGGTCTCCATTGTGAATTTCATGTTGGGATGGATATCGTTTAGGTGATCTAAGAACGTGTTTAAGATTTCGTAACCATTGACGAAAATGTCGTCAACGTATCTGAACCAGCAAGTAGGCTTGTGGTCAAATGCTTCTACAGCCCTGGTTTCGAAGTCTTCCATGAAAAGGTTTGCAAGGACTGGAGAAAGGGGGGAACCCATGGGAGCACCTTTCACTTGTTTGTAGTAAGTTCCTTGGAAGAGGAAGTACGTGTTGTTCATACAGTGATTGATGAGGTCCAGGGTGTCTTTTGGAATTCTGTGTTTAGTTTTGAGGATTTGTAGCGTGTCCGTTAGGGGAATGTTTGTGAAGAGGGAGACAACATCGAAGCTCACTAGGATATCGGTGTTCTGGATTCTATAGGATTTGAGAAGGTCTAAGAAGTGGAATGAATTTTTCACGTAGGATGAAGCTTCTTCTGCTCGTGGCTGAAGAGTACTCGCCAGATACTTGGCCAGGTTCTGGGTTGGTGATCCAAAGGCACTGACAATAGGTCGGAGTGGGATATCAGGCTTGTGTATTTTTGGAAGTCCGTAGATACGAGGGGTGCGTGATGACTTCTCTCTAGGGATAGTGGCTTTCTTGGTTTCGGCTGGTAGTTTAGAATTATTGATCAGATTCTTGGTCTTCTTTTCGAGGTAGGTTGTGGGGTCTCGTTGGGTGATCTGATACTCGGATGAGTTTAACAGTGTGCTCATTTTGTCTACATAATCTGAGGTATTCAGAACTACCGTGACGTTGCCTTTGTCTGCTGGGAGAATGATTATGTCAGGGTTGTTGTGGAGGTTTCTGAGGCAATGTTTTTCGGCAGGTGTTATGTTGGATGGAGGGAGTTTTGCTCTCCTAAGTGTGGTGGCAATATCTTGTCTGGTTTCTTCAGCTGTGTTTTCTGGTAGATGGGTTATAGCGCTTTCTATTTGTGTAATGATGGTTTCTGTTGGGATTCTGTTTGGTGTGATGGAATAATTGAATCCTCTTGATAGTAGTGCAAGGCTAGTTTGATCTAGTGGTGTGTCGGAGAAGTTGTGTACTAATACAGGTGATGCGGCTGGAACCAAGGGTGTGATGGTATTCGTTAACAATGCACAAAGTTTGATTTTCTGTGTTTCTGTTTTCTTATTGCTGATGTGATCTGCTTTGTCTTGAGATATCCTGGTCAAAGTGTCCCAGATGACTGGATGGATATCTACGGTGGATAATTTGCCAAAACATTTGTAGAGTGAGGTGTTGGTGATGTCCAAATTACGTCTGATGTCGTGAAGTGTTTTTCGAATGAGTGCTTGGCTGGCTTTATTGAGAATACGCTGGGCTGACGATGAGGTATCATGATGTTTCAACCGGAAGGCTTTGGGAATGACTCTGTGGTCTCTGCATGATTTGAGGAACGTGAGGTCGCACAGGAGTTTGGATCTTCGGATAAGGAGTGATGAATAGTTTTTCGTGAGATGGAGAATATCCTCCCCGTAGAGGCGTGGAATGTGTTCAGATAGGTTTCCGCGGTCAGATATTTGAAAACTAAAAGTTCGGGTTGAACCGCGTCTAGAATTTGTTGAAATTCGACGTTTCGGCTCCGATTTTGGAGCCATTTTCAAGAACTGAAATAGAAAGAAAATTAATGAAAGGATAATACGTAATTCTACGCTGAGGTCTCAATCTGCCTACTCCTCAGGTATAATTACGTTAGGTTTTTGTGACTTGACGTCGGGGTCTCAATCTGCCTACTCCCCATGTCTCGTCACTGGTTCTCTCTAAGGTCTCAATCTGCCTACTCCTTCGAGATAACTGAGGAATTGTGGGTTGAGGAACTGTATTTATAGTGGACGTGGCTGTAATGGCCGTGTGCAATGTATTGGCGCGAGGTGAACTATGGGCGGGAACTGAATTGGCGCTAGATGAGCTGTGTGCGGGAACTTGGTTGGCGCTAAGTGAGCTGTGTGCGGGAACTGGGTTGGTGGGAAATGAGTTTATGCGTGCAATGAGAGGCTTCCAGGTATTGGGTATATATATATATATATATAATTAAGTAGGAATTCTCGGGTAGCGGTCTGTTGAACAATGAAACTCATTCGATTTAAATCTTCAATATTTCGTCAACCTTTATTGACTTCTTCAGGAAGAGCTACAATTAAAAAGGAATATGAGTTGTTGAAGGACTACATAAAAATAACATGATAACTTACAAAATTCACAGAGTTAGTTCTAACCTATGGAACATTTGGGAGGACAATTGTTATTCTCCGCTGCAGACTAATCGCTTAATTTACCTGACTGGAGTGTTACTATGGTTTGAATAAGGATTCGTTTAAATACCATGGTGTTAATTAGTGTAGGTATTCCATTGGCACCAACTGTCAAACTACACACAACGTTGAATGGAATTTAAAATATTACAATATATACTACTAAGTTGTCCTGTATCGGTTTTGTAGTTAACTGTGTTAGGATTTTTGTTGATATGGACCATCTCAAGGAATAACCTGTTTTTTTGATTGCTGACTTTGTCTAGAATTTTTGGATTTGAATAATCAAACCGGTGGCCTGTTTTCTGGGTGTGGTCGACTGCTGCACAGGAGTTTTATCCCAATTGGGCATCACTCTTGTGCAAAGCTAGCCGTTGTTTTAACCACTGTGAGGTCTGTCCGACATAACTACCTTCACAACCTTGGCATGGTAGTTCATAAATTACATTGCTAAGGAGTGGAGTTGGTGTTTTGTCTTTGATTTTGGAGAACAAGTTGGAAAGTTTTGTATTATTACGCTTGGCTATTTTGATTTGTGGAAAGTCTTTGAAAATTTTTATTATGCGGTTGGATACTTTGTCGATGAATGGGATTGATTTATACTTATATTGTATTGTAACGTCATCAGTTGGTCCGTCATAAAAGTTGGAGTTATAGATTAGTTTTTTTAAGATGTGTTTTGGGTAACCGTTGTGTGTAAAAATGTCGAATAACTTTCTCAGATTCGCTTTCAAAAACGTTTCATGGCAGATGTGGGTGACTCTATTTTTCATAGCAATGACGGTGTTGTATTTCTGATTTAAGGGGTGGTGAGAGGCAAAGTTGATGAAACGTCCTGATGCTGTTTCTTTTTGGTACCAATCCAACAAAATACTGTTGTCTTCAGTACGTATCAACTTTGTATCTAAGAAGGGGACACTGTTATCTGTTTCATTTTCGACAGTAAACTGTAAATGTTTATTGAACGAATTGAAAGTATCAAGCGTCATCTGTATAGTGTCTGCCGGTACTGCACAAATGATGTCATCTACATATTTGTAGATGAAGGGCAATTGGAAGGGTAATAATGGAATAACGGAGTCAAGTAAGTGGTCTAATACAATCTCTGCTAAAATTGGACTTATTGGTGAACCCATAGGAGTGCCGAAAATTTGCTTGTAAAATTTTCCATCGAAACTGAAGTAGGTATTGTCGAAAATGAAGTTAATGAGGTTCAAAAAATGATTTTTTGAGATAGAAGTGTGATTTTGCACTAAGTGCCATTTTTGTTCTAGAATAGTGTTGATAAGTTCTACGGGGATATTGGTGAAAAGTGAAACTACATCTAAAGAAATGAGTACATAGCCTTCGGGTATTTTGCCATTGGAGATTAAATTTACAAAGGTGAAAGTGTCTTTTATGTTATAATCAGAATTATCCTCGAAAGAGAGCTTGAGAATGTTTGCTAAATATTTAGAGATATTATATGTAGTGGCACCAATAGAACTAACAATTGGACGTAGTGGGGTATTTGGTTTGTGTATTTTTGGTAAGCAATATAATTTAGGAAAAGCAGAGTTGTAAATTGTGAGCTGTTTTGCATCTTGTTTGGATATTTCATTGCTGTTTAGGAGTTGTTTTATCAGGAGGTTGTGCTTATTTTGCACAGTAATCGTGGGATCTCTTTTAAGTTCTTTGTAAGTTGTGGTGTCTTCTAATAGGGTTATTGTTTTGTCCGTGTATTCCTTTTTGTCCATTGCAACCGTGCAGTTGCCTTTATCAGATTGTAAAATATATAACTCTGGGTGTTCTCTTAGGAAATGTTTAGTTTTGTTGAAAATTCTGTTGATGTATGTCGGATTTTTAGGGCGAGAAACATGGAAAGCGTTAGTGAGAATATTGGCGGCTCTGGACCTTAATATGTCTTTTGATTCTGTTGGTACGTCCTCAATGATGTTCTCTACATCTGCCAAGAAGTGGTCTAGTCGAAGTGATTGTCTAGTGTCTGGAATAGCAAACTTCGGTCCGAGAGAAAGAAAGTCAGATATGTCTTCAGGAATGTCTACCGTGGAAATATTCCTGAACCAACTGTCCTTAGTGGACGGGGAAGTTATACGGTGTTGAAAGTTCCCTGGTTTAGTTAATAGTCTGGTAAGTTTGTCTTGGTTATTTTGTCTTATTCTTTCGTGTAGGTATTCGTATGTTTTCTTTTGTTTTTGTTCAAACTCACTGATTATGTTATTCGGGAGTAATTGTCTTAGACTTCGATTTATCTTTGAAATGTTTTTGTTAATCTTTGAGATGGTATTGCAAGTTATTTTAATTTCTAGAGATAACGTTTTTCTTTTGAGAGTTGTGATAAAATTTTCAATGTTGTGTGTAATGGACCTGTAGTTACCTGTGAGAAATAGGTTGTGTACGTTCTTGATATTGTCCTCTATGTGTCTAGGTGTAATTTCCATTGTTCTGCAGCGAAGTAGGAATATACGTCTATTGCTGTTGTTGGCTAGTTGCCGGTTGAGTCTTGACCATTCCTTCAATAAACTTGTGGCTCGGGTTCCGTATGACATCTTGATGTTTTGATAAAATCCCATCATGTATGTAATAACAAAGTATTCTCGACCGAACTCTATTAATTAAGTAGGAATTCTCGGGTAGCGGTCTGTTGAACAATGAAACTCATTCGATTTAAATCTTCAATATTTCGTCAACCTTTATTGACTTCTTCAGGAAGAGCTACAATTAAAAAGGAATATGAGTTGTTGAAGGACTACATAAAAATAACATGATAACTTACAAAATTCACAGAGTTAGTTCTAACCTATGGAACATTTGGGAGGACAATTGTTATTCTCCGCTGCAGACTAATCGCTTAATTTACCTGACTGGAGTGTTACTATGGTTTGAATAAGGATTCGTTTAAATACCATGGTGTTAATTAGTGTAGGTATTCCATTGGCACCAACTGTCAAACTACACACAACGTTGAATGGAATTTAAAATATTACAATATATACTACTAAGTTGTCCTGTATCGGTTTTGTAGTTAACTGTGTTAGGATTTTTGTTGATATGGACCATCTCAAGGAATAACCTGTTTTTTTGATTGCTGACTTTGTCTAGAATTTTTGGATTTGAATAATCAAACCGGTGGCCTGTTTTCTGGGTGTGGTCGACTGCTGCACAGGAGTTTTTTCCCAATTGGGCATCACTCTTGTGCAAAGCTAGCCGTTGTTTTAACCACTGTGAGGTCTGTCCGACATAACTACCTTCACAACCTTGGCATGGTAGTTCATAAATTACATTGCTAAGGAGTGGAGTTGGTGTTTTGTCTTTGATTTTGGAGAACAAGTTGGAAAGTTTTGTATTATTACGCTTGGCTATTTTGATTTTTGGAAAGTCTTTGAAAATTTTTATTATGCGGTTGGATACTTTGTCGATGAATGGGATTGATTTATACTTATATTGTATTGTAACGTCATCAGTTGGTCCGTCATAAAAGTTGGAGTTATAGATTAGTTTTTTTAAGATGTGTTTTGGGTAACCGTTGTGTGTAAAAATGTCGAATAACTTTCTCAGATTCGCTTTCAAAAACGTTTCATGGCAGATGTGGGTGACTCTATTTTTCATAGCAATGACGGTGTTGTATTTCTGATTTAAGGGGTGGTGAGAGGCAAAGTTGATGAAACGTCCTGATGCTGTTTCTTTTTGGTACCAATCCAACAAAATACTGTTGTCTTCAGTACGTATCAACCTTGTATCTAAGAAGGGGACACTGTTATCTGTTTCTTTTTCGACAGTTCGGTCGAGAATACTTTGTTATTATATATATATATATATATATATATATATATATATATATACGACGAAACAGCGGTAGTCTCCAGACTTCCAACGAGTCCAAGAACCGCGCAAAGCAGAACCCAGTGGACAAGACGGTCTCTTCAACAACAAGAAACCCGAAAGTTATAGTTGGATAACCTCACATAGCTTCGCAGAATCAGCCGAACTAAGCGACACCCGACACCTGGAGCGACGTCAGCGTGAGAGCATCCGTTGACTTCGAATCTCTTTTAGAATTCAGTCTGATACACATTGTTAAACGAATAAGTTGTATTCTTTCTGTAAAATTGTTATTTTGATCTTGAAATAAAACTTTTTAAAAAGTAAATTCTCAAGGATTCAAATTTAACTGGCGCAGTCGGTAGGATCGCGAAAGAGTCTATTTGTAAAGATCCTCGTCGTTTTTTAACGTTTGTTCGCGATTCTCAAGAAAGAAGAACCTCACCCCGGGAGTGCAGCATCGCAGCCAACCACGACCGGACACCCAAGAGAAAGCAGTGAAGGGAATGCAGCTAGACATCACCACTTTTCTGTGAGTATTTCATGTCAGACTCCTCTGTTCCTAATCCTTTCAGTGATCCTAGTGTAGAGTTAGATTTAAGTTACCTTCTCCAAAATTTAAGTATTGAAAGTGAACCAATTACTGACAACCTTTCTATAAACAATAAAATCGATATGGCAGCTTTTGATGTCAAGAATTTATGCATTTTACCAAATTTTGATGGAAACCCGAACGACCTCTATAACTTCATCAGTGTGGCAACCACTCTTCTCAACCACTACTACGATGCAACCCCTGCCAACGTGGGATGCATTCAGAACGTCCTTCTCCTTCAAGGAATTATCAGCAAACTCACTGGGCGAGCCAAAGAAGTTATTTCAATATTTGGATGTGACACATGGGATAGTATCAAGAATACCCTCATCCAAAATTTTGGAGACCAGAGGAACGAAAACTCCCTTACCCGTGATTTAGTCAACATGAGACAACTACCAAATGAATCAGCCTTCCAATTCTATGAAAAATGTATGGGCCTCCTCAACACGATATCCAACTTCATCGATCTTCACACCGTCAACCCAATTGTGAAGCAAGCAAGAAAGAATTTTTTCAGCAACAGACGCTGACCACCTTCTTAGCAGAACTAAAGGAACCACTTGGTGCAACAATTAGGGCGATGAGACCTGCAAATTTGTCTACAGCCATCCAGTACATTCAGGAGGAGAACAATATTCGGTATCTTCAGAGAACCCATGCCCCTCCGCAACAAGCAAACCTCCGAAAACCGATGCCAACGCAGCAGTTCCCCAGGCAACAAGTAACGCCTTGGCGCACCCAAAATTTCGATTCAATGGGACCACGTTCGTTTCCACAAGGACCAATCCACGTCACACCCAGGCCGAATCCAACACCGCAGCGTTTCTTCACAAATCAGCAAGTTTTTGGAAAACCCCAAAATGTTTGGACAAGTAGAAGTGCCCAGAATAGCTCAGGACCCTCGCAGCAACCAAAACCAACACCTATGAGTATATCAACAAGGAACTCGGTTCAACCAACGCAAAATCGAAGACCATTTCAAAATTTTAGGAGCCAACCCCAGCAAAAACCCAACTTCATATCCGAAGAACTCTTCAATATTGAACATGGTCAATATTTTGATGATTCGACCCAAGACTATGAAGATTTTGGCAGTTATACTAAAACACGCCCTATGAAGGATACATACCCGACGAACAAGTGGAATATTCCCCCGAAGAACCAAATGTAAATTTTCCCGAAGACGGCGACCCACCGCAAGAAATATAGTGGAACTCCACACTTTTACAGACAAAAAAGAGTTACCCTATATAAAAATATCTGAACCGCCACTGAAATTGCTAATCGATACCGGTTCAACGAAGTCATTTCTCAACCCCGAAATTGCCTTCAAATATTTCAAGAAATATATCAAACATGAACCATTCGTAGTGACATCGATTTTTCAAAATTATTCACAAGACTACTGTGCAGAAATTCCAAGTTTCCAGGAGTTCAATTGCAACTTCTAACTGAAATTCTACCTTTTCAAATTCCATAAGACATTTGATGGATTGATCGGACTAGATAACCTGAAATTATTACAAGCCCATCTGAATTTTCCAAATTCCGAATTGACCACCCAAAATTCAACAATTCCAATTGAGTATTATGAAACCAACAAAACCCAATTCTATTCGATTCAACTGGACCCTCACACAATCACTCGAGTCAGGCTTCCAGTCATATACCCAAAACGGCGTTTAATGTGGAACATGGGCACTACGAGTACCTCAGGACCCCGTTTGGACTTAAGAATGCTCCAGCCACATTTCAGCGTGTCATGGATAATGTTTTGAAAGGACTACAGGGTCTGGATCTGTCTTGTATATATGGATGACATCATTATATACTCGACATCACTCCAAGAACACATGATCAGTCTCGAAAAAGTATTCCAAAGACTTCGTGAAACAAACCTAAAAGTACAACTGGACAAATCTGAATTTTTTAAAAAAAGAAGTGGCATTCCTTGGACACGTCATCACCCCGGAGGGAATAAAACCAAATCCCGAAAAAATCAAGGCAGTCACAAAATTTCCAATCCCACGAACGACGAAAGAAATAAAAGGATTTCTCGGACTTCTGGGCTATTACCGAAAGTTTATCAAAGATTTTGCCAAATTAACAAAGCCTTTGACTTCTTGTTTAAAAAAAGATGCAAAAATTGAACACACACCAAAATTTATAGAATGCTTTGAAACTTGCAAAAATATTTCAACCAATGACCCACTTCTCCAGTACCCGGATTTCACCAGGCCATTCAACTTGACGACGGATGCAAGTAATTTCGCGATTGGAGCTATCCTGTCCCAAGGACCAATCGGAAATGACAAACCAATCGCCTATGCTTCACGCACCCTCAACGACTCTGAACAAAATTATTCGACCATTGAAAAAGAAATGCTTGTCATAGTGTGGGCCACAAAATATTTCAGGCCGTACCTGTTCGGAAGAACCTTTAAAATTCTGTCAGATCACCGACCACTCCAATGGCTATTTTCGCTCAAAGATGCCAACTCAAAACTTGTAAGATGGCGACTCAAGTTGGAAGAATTTGACTACGAAGTAGTCTACAAAAAAGACAAAGCGAATACGAACGCCGATGCCCTATCCAGAGTAGAAATAAACACAAAGGAAACTTTCAGCCTTAAAGATTACGTAGAAAACTTCAATGAAGAAATTTCGAACAAAAATGATGACAACGCATCAATGTACAACAATGCATCAGATGGCGAAACATCGGACGAAGTAACGACCTCCAACAAACCTGACCTACCCGAACGTAGAACTGAAAACAGATCAGATGAGCGAAACGATTTCCCAGAACGAGATAAGAACGCACGGGAAACCAAAACTGCAGATGAGCGACCTGTCCTATCTCAACGAGTCAGAGAGAATATCGAAGATTCATCAGATAATAACTCTAATCAAACCATCCATTCTAATGATGAAAATATATCACAGAACGTTCCAATTTCTGAAAAACCTCTGAATTACTACAATAATCAAGTTATTCTCAAATTTGCTAACAAAAAGCGACTTCATGTTCAAATAGGACTCGACGACGTAAGAGGTAATTTATTTAATTTCTTCAGGGACTATATAACTCCAAAAATAAAATATGCTCTTCTATTTCTTCCCGAAGATAATTATGAACCCACATGTGATTTATTACGGAGAACTTTCAAAAACACCGCATATGACCTAGTTAAATGCAGTCACATTTTGGAAGATGTCAGCAATCACGATAATCAAAAGGAAGTCATAAAAAACTACCATGAGGGAAAAACCAATCATCGTGGTATCAACGAAACAGAAACCAGGATAAGAAGACGTTACTATTGGCCCTCTCTGAAAAACGACATTCAGGAATACATCGACCTCTGCGAAACCTGCCAAATAAACAAGTATGACAGAAATCCACCGAAACCAAAGTTTATGGTCACTCCAACGCCAGGGAAACCACTCAAAATAATTCACATCGACACATTTCAGGCTAACGGACAGAAATTTTTAACCGTCATAGACGTGTTCTCAAAATATGGACAAGCATACCCAATAGACGGATCAAATGCAATCAATATATTGAACTCTCTTTTGATATTTATAACTCATCATGGACTACCACAAATGATCGTATCCGACAGCGGAACTGAATTCAAGAATGGACTCATTCAAGAATTTGTAGATACCCACAAAATTCACATCCACTACACCACACCAGAAAGTCCACAGTCCAATGGTATGATAGAGCGTTTCCACTCCACTATAATCGAACATCTTCGGATATTGAAACAGAATAAGAACAATTTCAATATTAAGGAGCAAATGCCATATGCCATTCTTGGATACAACAATTCTATCCACAGTGTAACAAAACAAAAACCAATAGATGTACTAAACGGACATTTTGATTCTCAGGATCCTTTCGATATCGATATCCATCGAAATCTAATCAATAACTATATCGAACAACATCGAGAGAAAACCAAAGAAATCTATAAAGAACTCAATCAAAGAGAAATTGAAATCAAAGAGAGAACAATAGGAAAACGAAACGAAAAAAGAGAACTTCCAATAACATATAAACCGAGCACAAAAATTTATACGAGGACTACCGAAAAAAGAAATAAGCTACTTCCGAGATTCACCACAAGACTAGTGAAAACAAATAACCCAATATCTGTAACAGCCACTTGTCATAAGAAAAACATCAAGCGCAAATTAAAGAAGAAAACTGATACTGACACTGTGTTGCAGATTGACTCTAGCCATGGGTCTCGAGATCAAAATTCAAGACCTGAAGGAGAATCCCGGGATCCTACCCCTCAAACTGGGACCAGCAAGGATTCAAATTAGTACAAACGATTTCATCCATTATTACAATCTCACACCAATAGCTCTAGAAATCGATGCAATTCAAAACCAATACGAAGCAGTAACCACCGCAATAGAAAATGAATTGACTCACCCCTATTGTATCAGCCTTTCTAATTTCAATCAAGGACTTCAGTGCCAATTGGGAGCAGCCCGCCGAAAATTCCAATCGATATATCCATATCGAACCAAGAGAGGACTAATAAATGCCCTTGGAAGCATCGTGAAGACCATATCTGGCAACCTAGACCACGACGATGCAGAGAAATATGACCTCCAGAAAAACCAGATAAATGTAATTTAGGGATTGAATCAACATATGTCACTCACCAAAAAACTGATTGAAAGCTTCAATACAACCATAACTCTGATAACGCACAATCAGGAAGTTATTGCCCAAGAAATTGAGAGAATCAATTCCAAAATCGATACCCTCGTTTTCAACTTCAGTGACTGCATGCAAACCAGAAATATTCTCGATCAAATAAGCCTATCACTAAAAATGATAATACAACTTTTGACAGACTTGGAAAATGCTATCACTTTTGCAAGGATGAACGCACTACATAATAGTATAATCAGATCCACCGAATTGAAATCAATAATCCATACGATGCTCCAAAATCATCAAAAGGAACAGTTGATATATAAGGATGATATCGACTTATCGAAATACTATGACATCATATCAGTCGATGCATATTATTCAAACTCCATAATTGCTTTCATATTGCACTTTCCTCTCCTACACCCCGAAATGTTCACACACTATCAACTATATTCAATTCCTACCAGCAATTTGACTACCTTTATACCACCCGCACCATATCTGACAATGAATACTGCACTTCATCAGTACACGAACGAGCCTTGCCGAAAAATCAATCCAGGTTACCTGTGCCACAGCAATTCCATCCGATACGACGAAAAATCAGAGGACTGCATTACCCAAACACTCCAACTCTCGGACGAAGAAGCGAATTGTCATAACGTTCCAGTATCCAACCAGATCACCTTAGTCGAGCAGCGGACTCCAGCCCATCACATTGGCATATTTCCGGAATCGACTAAAATATCGACCCAGTGTTCCACCACCGGAATATTCAATCTGAAAGCAACCTTTCTGATTGATGTACCACCAGGTTGCGAATTCAGGACACCACACGACAGCTTCGTGAACTCCAAGGAAGTCATTCGTGAGCAGCCACTAACCCTACCGAAAGTTGGAACAGCCCCTGTACACCTGAGCGAGAAGACGAACCCCATTCGTATTGAGAAGATACCCCTCGACCAACTCCACAGACTCCAAGAGATACAAGACAACATCGTCCCCGTATCCCTTGACCAGGGTACCGATTCGACTCACTTTTGGACAACCCCGTTATACATCATCATCGCAGCGAGCTTAGCCTTCCTTCTCTACAAATACCGCCGCAACCGTCCAGGACGAAAAGAAAACGCCCAGGCGCCACCATCATCTTCAGAGCCACCAGTTTTGTTCGTCCCTTACAAAACTTCTTCAGGGGATGGAGAAGGTATAGTTGGATAACCTCACATAGCTTCGCAGAATCAGCCGAACTAAGCGACACCCGGCACCTGGAGCGACGTCAGCGTGAGAGCATCCGTTGACTTCGAATCTCTTTTAGAATTCAGTCTGATTCACATTGTTAAACGAATAAGTTGTATTCTTTCTGTAAAATTGGTATTTTGATCTTGAAATAAAACTTTTTAAAAAGTAAATTCTCAAGGATTCAAATTTAACTGATGCTCACCTCGTTGTGAAGAAATCACCTCTTGGAACCCGCGTAAGTCGTCGAACGCTGCTCATCCTGTTGGAGCTAGAGAGGACTTCATCGTTCCACAACCCCCGGAGACAACAAGAAAAAGAAGAAAGAAACAAGAAGAAAGAAGAAGCAAGCCACCCAGAGCTTAGGAAGCTCAACCAACCAGCATTAGACGTAGGAAACTCATTGTTAGTACCACATCGAATCATTAATCATTTTGTTGTATTTTGATATTTTTCTAAATTTGATTCAACCTTGTTATCCCAAAATTTACCCAAAATGTCACATCATAGTTCAAATGAAAGCTTACATAATTGAACGAGAACTTTTATCCATGGTATGGTCAGTTAAACATTTTAGACTCTATCTTTATGGTAGAAAATTTAAATTTATAGTAGACCATCGACCACTAACATGGTTATTTTCAATAAAAGACCCTGGTTTGAAATTAGAGGAATACCAATTCGAAGTTATTTATCGACCCGGAAAAATTCATAAGAACGCAGACGCTTCATCTAGAATCAGAATGAATCATTTTGATGATTGTAGCAAAGTCTTATCAAATATTTTAATGGCAAATGATAATCTTGAAGAACATGATATTTCAGATACAGAGACTGAAGTAGCTCAAGAAACTGTATTAGAAGAATTAACAAACTTTTCCAGACTTTTTAAAATCAAATCATTAATTGATTACTCAAAATTTAAATTCATCAATGATCAATTACTAGACAAAAGTCATAAAGACATTGTTATTTTTCCACAAAACAGAAAATTAACACCATTACATGATAAAATACTTGATGATATATTTGAAGAAGATATAGATTTTTATCCAAATAAAATAAATATTGTTTCCAGTAGAACTGTAAAAGATCGAAAACATTATTTGATATTAGTACCTTTTGAACCTGAAGATGCAATTGAATACATGTTCAGTTCCTTATATCGATGCCAAGACACATTTCAACCCTCAAAAACGTATTATGTCGAAAATAATGTCGATCTACCTATTCAAGAAATGCTTTCATATATCTTAGCAGATAAAGAGAATATTAAATTCGAAATATGTCAAGACGTAGTTCGAACCCCCAACGAAAATGAGATACCAATAATATTAGATCAATACCACAATGGTAAAAATAATTTGCATCGTGGAATAAATGAAACTTTGAGAAGAATAAGAGAAAAATATAATTGGACAGGCATCACGAAAGATGTTGAAAATTTCATAAAAGCTTGTAAAATTTGTCAAAAAGCAAAAATATGTTTATTTACAGAATCCTCTTGTTATAAAAGAAACTCCCAAAACAGCTTTTGAAAGAGTAAATGTTGATATTTTAGAAATTCCAGTACAAAATTATATTCTCACACTGAGATGCGAATTAACTAAATTCACCCAAGCATATCCAATACCTGACAAAACCGCAAAATCAGTCGCTAATACTTTACTTGTATTTTTCCAACATTATGGAACTCCAATTAGAATCCACGTAGATTCAGGTAAAGAGTTTAATAATCACATCGTAAAAGACCTTTGTACACTATACGACATAAAGATTACAATTTCTAGTGTAGACCATCCACAATCAAATGGTTCACTAGAGAGATTTCATGCCACCCTTATCGAAATTTTACGAGTTCATAAGATAGAAAATCCTAATGAACATCCCCTGTCAATCTTACCCCTTGCTGTTATTGCTTATAACAGTAAAAATAAAACCCATGGATTCAGTCCTTATGAGTTGATATTTGGACACACTTCAGGTAGACCCCCTGAAACTACATATAATCAAAAAGATCTTTTAACCAAATATATAAGAGATCTTAATAATAGAATGGAATATTATTATAAAGTAGCTCGTGAAAATACTGAAAGGAGAAAACAAAATGCGAAAAAACTATTTGACGAAAATATCCATCACGAAACTCGATCTTTTAAAATTGGAGATAGAGTCTTTGTTAAAGAATCTCAAATAAAGAATAAATTAGAAAATAAATTTAATGGACCTTTCGAAATTATCGAAGTGTTTCAAAATTCAGCCATGCAAGAATCCTGAAACAAATCAAAATTCAAAAGTAAATTTTGATAGACTGAAACTATGTTTTGTTTCAGATCAGGAAAAAGAAAATTCAGATCAAGAATGATTCTTCTCCTGTTAGCAGTCATCCACATTGTTAACGCTCAGTATAAGTTAACACCTATTAATAACTCAGTAGGAGTATATTACCATGAACAAGGTGATACTAAAATTTCAAATTAAAAATGGACTTTATTAGTAGTAAAAGATATGGCACAAGTTAAAGAAGCTATTGATCATAATGCAAGAATATTAAATGACTTGATTGAACTTATAGAAACCAACAACCCGAGAATGAAATATTTTAATGGAGAAATCAGTACGCATATTAGTCTGTTGAATAAAATTGCTCATCAAGTAGAGGAAAAGTATTACGAATCTCAAGTTGATTCGAATGATTATAACAAAAGATATAAAAGAGGTTTAATAAATGGCGCTGGATCAGTTTGGAAAGCCCTTACCGGAAATTTAGATGCCAGTGACGGTGAATACTTTAACAAATGTATTAACAAAATATACAGGGATGAACACCAAATTGAAAATTTACTTAAAAACCAAATTTCAGTTACAACTTCTGTAATAAAAGAATTTAATAGTACCATTCAACAATTGCAAGTAGATGAAGAAACATTTAATGAAGATATAAAACAAATTGAAACTTCAATTTATGATCTTTCAGACCATTCAGCAATGGTTGATGCAAAGTTGAAAACCATCGAAATCTGTGAACAACTATTGGAAAGTTATACATTTTTGGAAAATTATTTGAATGACATTCTCAATGCAATTACGTTTGCTAGACTATTTATTATCCATACTTCAATAATTAAACCCAATGACTTAGTATCATCTCTTCAAGAAATAACACAAACAATTCAAAAGAATTATTTACCTTTACCCGCGAAACTTTCATCAGTATCTAAATACTTAGATATTATTGAATTACAAGCTTTTCAAGCTGATTCAAGGATAATTTTTGTATTGAAAATTCCCTTAGTTGAACCTGAAATCTATACTGTTTACCGATTGTACCCCATTCCTATCCTAGATAACAGAACAGGGTTACATCATATTTTACCAACAAATAAAAATTATATTGCAAAAGATGATGATTCTATGATGTACACTGCTTTTCAAAATTTAGATCAGTGTAAGTTACTTTTTATAATTTCATCAGTCCTTGGACCCCTACTTTATACAATACATGTTCTGTCTTTGAAAACTGCCAACATTATAGGTAGATATTTTAAATTTGCAGATGATACCGTACTTGTGTATAAGAGTTAAAATCTGAAACAACTCGAAACAATAGTAAATGCTGACCTTGAAATATACCACAGTTGGCTTGCAAAAAATAAACTTCAGCTCAATGTGAAAAAGACCACTTATATAATTTTCTCACAGAAAAACATGAAACTGCAGGATGTCATATTGGAAATAGGAGGCAAAGAAATAACGAGAGTCCATAATACTAAATATCTGGGACTAATAGTTGATGAAAACCTAAGCTGGAATAATCATGTCACCCATATAGAAAAAAAAGTAGTTCCAATGGTTGGTGCCCTATATCGTTGTAGAAACTACCTATGCCCATCTTCACTCCACCAAATATAAAATGCATATTTCTTATCAATATTTAGCTACTTAATTCCTATATGGGGATCCTGTGGGCAGACATTATTCAAAAAAATAAAAACACTTCAAAACAAAGTCGTGAAAACTTTATTCAGCCTTGATTACAGAACGTCAACTGATACCATATACAGAACAACCAAGATATTGCCTATTCAGGATATTCTAGAAATTGAACAAAGTAAATTTGCATACAAGGTAATAAACGAACAAGTTAAATGTAATACCAACTTTACATTTGTTAATCAGCTCCATGAATACAATACTCGAACACATAATAATGTCTTTTTAGAACCTGTACGTACTAATATTGGCCTAAATAATCCCATTACACTATGTATGAAAACTTATAATACTCTCCCCAAGGAAATAATAGACAGCTCTAATATCAGTATATTTAAGAATAAAATCAAGAGTTATCATACCTGCATACTCAACGAATGATTGACATAATTTTCTTTTATTTTTTATTTTCTTTCTTCTGTATCACAAAACTGAATAAGACTGAATAAGACTGGTATAACTGTGTTATTTTGTGAAAAATCAATTATTAGAATTATTAGATTTTAAGATACATTTGTGCAATATATCCTTAAGTTAAGTGAATTTTAATAGTATTACTCTGCTGTTGTTGTAATGTATATTTTATTATTGTTGTTTAACTACATTTCTGTGACCAGCACATGCTGTGCTGCTTTGGAATATCTTTTTTTTTTGATAGTGCTGCTATCACGAATTCTAGTCAATATTGTGATATACATGTAACTGTTGTAGCATTATTTGAATAAAGTTCTTTAAAAAAAAATATCAATGTTGCAGTGATGTATCAAATAAAGGAAATCTTCCAAAATTAAAGCCTTTGAAATTGAGCAAATTAAATGTTGATAATTTAAACATTGCTCAATATAAATTAAATCAATATTCTGACCAACTTGATCAAATTATTAATGAACCCTTTGTGAGGAAACATGTTTCATGGTTTACGATTCTCACAATTGTAATAATTGTCTTTGTAATTTTACTTTACATATTTTGTAAATGCAAAAATAGACGTTCAGTGAAAATTGGAATTATGACATCAAGAAATGATCCACCTCCACCACCTCCAAGAACAGGAAGAACTTTTGCATCCCTTCGAAGATTGTTACCTTCAAAAAGAAGACCAAGTATCCACTTAGATGAAAGAGAAGAAGAAAGTAGAGAATTGAACTCCAATAAATCATTAGCTTGATGTGAAAGTTGCAGCACCGCATCAACTTTCTTTTCAAGGGGGGAGTTGTTATATCCGAATCCTGAATGAGCCCTTTGAAGGTCTTCGTGGAATAATAGAAACTACGCAGTATCCAGTCAGCATTCCCGAACCTATAAAGTCGAGGAGACCGGATTCAAGTCGTTCAAGTCTTTCCAGTCTTCAAACCAAGTAGTTTAGAAGATTTGAATCAATACGAGAATATGTTTCTGCAGCAGTACGACTTCGACATTAAATACCGCCGTGGGGGCATGAATAAGGTAGCAGATGCTCTCTCTCGGGAACCACGAGACCATATCGAGGAAATAACCGCTGTAGGGCTGAGTACCGGATGTCCTTAGTACGACAAGAAGAAGGAAGAGGTACAACGCAACCCAGAAGCATTCCCAGACTACTGCATCCGAGAATACCGTCTGTACCGGCACTTCTGGGACTCCCATGATCTAACCGAACCGGAAATGGCCGACCCGTGGAAAGTTTGCGTACCCAAGGCGAACCGACTAGACGTACTCAAAGAGATGCACGATGCACTTACCGCTGGACACATGGGTATCGCCAAAACCATCACTAGAATCGCAGCCCATTACTATTGGCCGGGAATGTTCCGAGACATTACCAAATATGTCCGTAGCTGTGACTCCTGCCTACGGTTCAAGTCATCGCAGATGAAACCTGCAGGCAAGATGCAATCATCAGCCCTGGGAGTGCGTCAGCACCGATTTAGTAGGCCCTCTGCCTCGCTCCTCCAGAAGAAATACCTTCTTAGTGGTATTCCAAGACCGATTTACGAAGTGGGTACAGTGTCGACCAATCCGTAAAGCCACCGCCAAAGCCGTCACTCAGGCACTCTATGAAGAGATAGTCACCCGTTTCGGATGTCCCAAGATTGTCCTAAGCGACAATGGAACACAGTTTACCGGATATCTATTTGAAGACACGTTGGAAGAACTAGGAATCACTCACCGTCGTACACCGCCGTACACCCCGCAGGCCAACCCCGTGGAAAGGGCCAATAAAACCCTTAAGACGATGATCGCCCAGTTTTGCGAACATGATCACCGCAAATGGGATTTGCATATATCCGATCTAATGTTTGTTATCAACACCGCCCGCCAGGACTCCACCGGATTCTCCCCTGCATTCCTGAATTTCGGACGAGAATTGGAAGTTCCAAAGGCTGTATACCGTACACCGTCTGCGCCAGAACTAGAGTATTTGAGAGAACCGAGCCGACCCGAAGCTACTCACCACACCGACCGTTTGAAACATCTGCAGGACACGTTCGAGTTGGTGCGAGTAAACCTCGCCAAAGCTTTCACCACCCAGAGCCGTCACTACAACCTTCGCCGACGGGAATGGCGTCTCGTAGGCGATCAGGTCATGAAATGCGAACACCACCTTTCCTCCGCAGAAAAGGGTTTTGCCGCGAAACTCGCCCGAAATATTCCGGCCCTTACACCGTGACTCAAGTCCTGTCACCGGTCGTGTATAACCTTAAGAGTAAAACTGGCAAACGGTTCTTGAGAGTTCATGTCAAGGACCTACGTCCGGCCCATATTTCCGATCAACAGCCCGCATAATTCTTGTCTCTTCCTTCCAGCCGACCGAAATGCCGAAACGTTGTCCAGGGGATCCACCATTAGGGACCCGTCCTCCTCACAACCTCGCTAAGCCCCGTGAGGACGCCGATCGAAAACGGCAGCGATCTGAGGTTGGACGAAGAGCCTGTAATATCCTGGCCAGGGATCTAACGGGGCGAATCCGCCGAGCCTTAACCCCAACGAGTTCCCCCTACTAAGCGTGGACGCCCCATTACGGTAGGAAGAGAAGGACCTTGCTCCCGCTGTGAATGCCCGTATCCCGACAAGCATGTGGCATGCCCCGATTGCGGATGACAACATCCCTTCGATGGACGACGGCATAAAAAATAAAGGAAATCACCCGGAAGAAGGAGCCACCTGATGATTTGTTTTGTAACAGGCGTACCTACCCTCAATACAGGGTTAGGCCATCTAAGAGGGTAGGCACCTGACCGGAATACCTATAGTTCTTATTTTTTATATTATTTAGAGATAATAGATTTGTTTATTTATTACGGTAAGCTATAACGCATATATAAAAAAAATGTATATGAAAAATTTTTTTTCCCGAAGTAGGGAGGGTGTGTAACGAAGTTACTAAATCTCCGTGGTAAGACAGGTAAAAGCAATAGTTCGTGGTACCTTATAATTTTCAATTAGTTATAAATAGCATCACCCTCTATTTTTTTTATTTCTAGTAAATCCGTGATTGGCCCCTTTGTCGATATTACCCAGTATAGGTACACTTTAATTATTCAGGCATTTCCTATCGGCATACTTGCCAAGCTTGGTACGCGCGCGATCCCCTCCCGGTAGGATTCTCGAAATCCAAGTCCGATTGAATTAAATTATTAAAGTCACACCGCATCTATGAGTTTCAGATAACGCCGCTAGGAAGCGCGCCCAGCGCACTACCGAATTCTCGACATCCAATCCTAACTAGAGTCCGCTGAAATAATTCATAAAGGAGTTCACTCCGAACCGCACCGCCTGAAAAGTATAGTAAGGAAGAAGTATCCAGGACGTTTTACATAGCGATACCGAGGATTATTGGTGAGCATAATTTGAATAATTGCTAGGGCACGTTCAACTATTTATTGGGGTCGTTGCTTTGGCACGCTTCAGTAATAGTTCTGTAGCTTAGACAGTTGGTTGGACCGTCTGAAAGCTGTCTAGTTGGGTCGTTGCTATGGCACGCTCGATAGACCACTTTTATAGTTAGTTGCCCGTTTGAGTACTTGTGCCTGATAGCCTGATAGCCGTAGAGCTTTGGCTGAACTTTGAGTTTCCGTTTGCATCCCGCTTTTGCCGCTTTCACCGCCTACCCGTTGCTTACCTAATAGTGCATAAACCCTTGTTGTGTTTACTAGGCTTAGATAGTAAGGTATAGGTGAATCACTAGATTTTCGATAATAAATGTGTTTGACATAATTAGCGTTTTATTTATCAATTGACTAATTGTTCATATAATAATTGCTTTTGAGTATTATTCCATCTAGCAGCCGGTACCCAGGATTCGAACCCAGGGAGGCAAGTAAAATCTGACTTTCTGTCTACCAGAGATTTGGTCCATACCATAAGTGACCCCTGGAGTATTTTGTCTTCACTGGAGCTGCCCGGAGCAAGTGGACCTACACACGTTAAACAGAGGTGGCGCCCGAGGCAATCCGTAACCTTGGACTCGGCGCCAAAGTGACCCGTAAAGCTCAAAGAGCTTTACAGATGGATAGTTGAAGCAAGAAACGGTCATTTCAAATTGCTGTTCAAGTTTTTTGACCATATAATCACAATGCCACATGTACATCACCTTGGTGAACTTTACCGGATATGTGGAGCAATAATAAATAGGTATCATCCACTTTTGCACATACAAGAAGCCAATGCTGAATTAGCGACAGAACTTTTGGAGAGGTCAAGGAGTATCAATATCGTACAAGCAAGAGTCGAAGCTCAAAATCTACATATCAGACGAGGCCAATGGCTCCGTCTAGATCAGCGCCAGTTGCCAGACTTTCCGCATCTAACGTTAGCATATTTGAGAGAACTTACTGTTGGCACATATCAGGTTCATCTAGCACCATCTTACGTTCAAGACAAGATGCAACGCGAAGGACAAGAAGACTTTGAGTTAGATACTCTGATTGATGAGGCTGGTTTTTTGAGGGTGCGAGTATTTTCCCGATTTCGTAATGCAACGAAATATCAGCTATGGATTGCATATTGCCAAAATGATGATGAGCCAATTTTGGGGTATTACTGTACCTGCAGATCACTTGGCTCATGTGCACACGTTGCGAGTGTTTTATGGTTTTTGGGTTACGCAAGACATGAGCCCAATATTCATTACCAACACATTTATTGAATTCTGTGCTAGACGCTGCGAATAGGCCAGAACAGAATAATCCTAATTTTTTATGCAGACTTATCAATTGAGTTTCATACGATGGGTCATTTAAGAGAAGAATTCACAAATATATTTTCCTATTTCTATTTATTCTTTGTTCATTGTGCAAGTTCCTACTTACACTCATAGGTATACAAAATCACACCTTTGAGGGGCTATATCTCGAAAACTAGTCATAGGATTGAGTTGGGCCCATGGGAACTTTTGATCAGGACAATGAATAGAATAACATACTATAATTTCAGCCAATTCCACCGGGACCCAGAAACCCATAAGAATGGTTCGGGGTCCTTTCGCTAACTACCGTATATCTATTAAATGAGTTTTTTCCATTAACGAAATTGGAGTTGAAATATGGCCCATACTTGAACAAGACTGTCCATTAGCTACAGTGCAACTAGTAGAATTAGAACTGAGAGATAGACCAGAACTTTGCAAGATTTTAAAACCTGAATGGTTTACCAGAGTTCTTGAACTACCACTATCAAGTAAACCTAACACGGTATACCCAAAAATATTAACTTCAATATAAGGACGTTGATCTACTTCAGCATGACAAATTATATACTCCAATAATATTGATTGTGGAAAATTATTATCATTATTATTAACGGGAAAATTATTTTTATTATTAAGTATTAGAAGAAAAATTATTATTAACATACAAACAATTATCATTGTTATTATTTATCATATTCGTGGAATTAACCATGGAAAGGGAGGAAAACTCACCGCCTACTAGTTCCTCCGGGATTCGTCACAGTGACTCCAGACAATCCACTCTTAAAACAATGCAACCTTCTAGGTGCAGTACAATTAATTTTTAAATGGCCTACTTTCTGGCAATTAAAACAAGTCACTGGCCGTTGCATACCTGACTGATTGAGTTCATGAACACAAGTTTTACTAGGTTGAGGCAACAGCAAATTCGGAGTCAACAAAATCTATACTTTTCTGAGATAGAGGAACATAATTATCTACACGGAATTTCTTAGTTTCAAGTTTCAAACATTCAGTTTCAAGTTCTTGTAATGATCCAACCTATGGTAACTGTGATGTGTAAAAAGGTGATAGATTTCTTACAATAATGTCCAACTGCATTTGATTAGACATTGAACCATACCTTCTGAACATAGACTTCATAGAATTTAAATAATAATAATAATAGTTTCGTTAGTATCTTGAGTTCTCCTCAAAATATTTTCAAAAAGTCTAGGTTTATAGGCCGGAACAGAATAATGAATAACTAACAAATTGGAAAGTTCCTGCCAAGTTTTGAAACGATTTCTATTGTTCACAAACCAACTACGAGCTTTGCCTTCAAAGAATTCATAAGCTGACTCAAATAATTCTACTTCAGAAACTTGACGAGCAAGTCTCAACTCAGAAATTCTATCTAAAAATGCATAAACTTCGTCAATATTTCCAGAAAATTCAAAATTCCACTTCAAAATTGGTAAAGATTTAACACTGACTGTATTGGCTGTAGCTGTAGATGTCAAAGGGGCAATATTAGTTACATTTACTGAATTACTACTAGTAGTGATTGGAGCATTCATTTCTGCTATTGTTGAAGACAAATTATTCAAATCGTCATTTTCAAAAAGTAAACTCAAATTTGGATCAGTTTTAGAAACTGTTTCTAAGCTGTCAAGAGCTGAAAGAATTTTAGACATGAGCTCTGCTCTAGCAGCACTATTCACATCATCGGTGGATGGTGGATCAGCGGTCTAATGCACAGGCCGTCCGAAACTCCAGCATAGCGATAGTCGGTTCGAATCCGATGTAGGTACGAGAATTTTTCTCAACTACTTTATATCGGATCGATAGGCGGCCGCATGCCTTGTTGAAAAGCAAGTGTATTGTGAGTTGTCTAGATGCCAATCTCGTCTAGTGCTAGCTTGGAGTGCACACCGACCACCCAAGATGGTGCTGTAGGTTTTCCGGGTTTTCCTGCAGCTGAAAAGTGAATACATCACCTAAAACATCAGTAAGTCGCCCCGGAGCGCCACGGTGAATAATAATAGCCGTCCTCTAATCGCACAGGCTATGCCTTTGGGTACACTCAACGAGTGTTTATGAGGGAGTATTATTATTATTATTATTATATCAATTGGTATACGATCGCAGCGATTCAATAAATGAACTAAACGAGACTGAAGTCGTTCAAATTCAGTTTTGGAATTGTCTCCAGGAACATTAGCTATTGCAGAAGTAAGTTCTTTCAATACCTGAAAGATTTCCAAAGGAAAATTTTAAGTTTATCAATACCTCAATAAATAGCAAATATAAAAAAAAATTATCGACAAATATTCCAATTGAAAATGTCCTTAATTTCCAGATATTAAAAACAATCAATAGTGAGATTGTATTCAATGTGTGAACACTTCAGGAAAGTGTGCAAATTAATTCAAAAATATAAGTTACTTGATATCAAATTCTCAGAATGAGAAATCTATACTCGAAATGAAAAATTTCAAAAGGCAAAAAGTTCAAAAGGCCTGACACGTTAGGCGCCAAATTCTGCTACGCTTCTTTATAAAAAAAGAAGAAATAATATTAACAATAATAGAAAGCACTAGAAAGCACTTGACAACATAGCAGTCACCGACTAACTCAATTCGAGTGCCATGGGTTCTATCAATAATTTATAGCGCCAGTGATTGTAAAAGCCAGTCCAAGCACAGACTGCTCCAGATCTCTGATGGAGATTTCTAAATGGAATCTAAAATATTGTCAATAAAAAGCACTGGTGGGATGTGGTATGATGACCTCACTTTATACGAGTATACAAGTATTGGGGGTTGGGATTGAAAATGAAATCCAAACGCTTAGTTTACAAACCTCCATTAATAATCTGCAAATGTGGTGAACAGCAACAGCACAATAAATAGGTACCTTATATTCCAAAGGGTGAGTACCCAGTACAGAGTAGTCAGTCCAGTTGCCTTCCAAGCTCCCATGTGATCACAAAGGAACTGACAATGAGGAAGTAACAGCCTGGAAATTACTAATTAGTTGGGACTAAAAGTCCAGTAGATGGAAAAGCAGATATTGAAATAAAGTCAATGAAAATGAGGTATGTAAACTACTAAAATTAGTTACAGAAATATTTTCCACCAGGAAAGTGGAACAACAATTATCACTTATATTATCTGAATCAAAGTAATATGTGGCGAACTGGTTACCAATTGAATCTACACACAGTGATGAAATACCTTCTTGAAGTAAACAATTCAAAGAAGAGGCAATCCTTTCACCAAAATGAATATACATACTGAAGGTGTGCAGCAAATACCACTAATAATACTAAAAATATCAGTTGAAAATTTTCCTGAAGTTCACCCACAAAAGAATGAAATGTGGTGAATAATAACACACAAAATAGAATTTAATATTACAAAGAACGTTAGGCCAAGTAAGGTTATGTGAATTTGGAATATTATAAACAAAAATATATAAATGTGCTTTCCCAATGCTTTCCCCAGTATCCCACCCAATCTGATAAAATATTATTTGAATAGATAATGTTTTGAAAATGAACTTAGGCCAAGAGAGAGAGTGTAAATTTGGAAAAGATGTTATGAAAAGTTGAACCGTCAAATAGTTATAGTTACACCAGTCTATGCTGAGTCACTCAGAGTGACGATTGCCTTGGTACTACTGGAAGGTCCAGCACTGTCGTCCCATCCGAGGCTATATTGAAGTACTAATGCCTGGGCCTGCTTATCCCTCCAAGAACATGGTCCTGAGGTGAATGGAGACTAGACTGCTGACACTACAGATGCTACAGGGTCCAGCAAATAACTTGGTACAACTTGAAGATCCAACACTGTGGTAACTGTCTGTTGTGAATGGAGACTAGACTGCTGACTACCAGGTCAGGCACATATCTTGGTACAACTTGAAGATCCAACCCTTTTGCCACAAGTCAGTTCTATTTGATCGTCGAAATGGTTATCGGTGAAACGGGATTCTACTGGTTAACAGGTGGAAATGGAGAAACACCTCCAAAAAAGCAGCGACAAAAATCAATCCCCATTACAGGTACTCTTCGTGATTTATCCAAATACGACTACTCGAGACCACCAATATGACCATTCAAGTCCACAAAAATCAAAGAAGATTATTCAACCATGTAGAATCAATCCACTAATAAGTGATACATTATCGAAAATTGATTACATGAGTATCGTTACACACCTGCCCTCAAGAACGCCGCACACGGAAGAGGCAGTCAAAGACGAATCCGGAAACAACAAAAAAAAACAACCATCACCTTCCTTTCCACTGGAAGTCGTTCATTTTTCTTACACTCTAAGATGTCAACCATTGACAGAAAATATTTTCAAATAATTTTATCAAAATTAAAACAATAAGGATTATTTATTGTTGGTGAGAATCAGAAGGTCGGTTATAAATCAAATCAATCATTTCAACCTCAGAACAAGGACAGAGATCTTCAACATAAGGTGCTGTAACGAAATGTAAAACATTGCGTAACCATTTTTTCGGTTTGTTGAATTTTATGTTGGTAACACCATCTCATTGAGCTGTTCCAATTTATTCAATTGTGCTATGCGATTGGTAACACTGACGATAGACAGAGTGAGAGAGATTAACTTTCTCCCTTGGAGAACTTCGATCGTCCCTTTCTGAAGTGAGCATTCGAAGCAGTGGTTTGTTTTCTCAGTTTTCCCTTCGGGAAATTTAAAATTTTCCTAGAGCGAGGAAATGAAAGGTCGTATATATTATTATCTTTAAAATGATTAACTTCTATCTGATTCGTTAATCGAATCGATATAAAAATCGATATTCTTTTGGCACGTTTTATTTGAAATTTAAAATTCATTTTTGCTACTTTCTAACATGAATGCAAAATGGCCGTAAGTGCGCCATTCATGATTATCTTTGAAATCTCCAAATCTTTGAATAATTAACTTAAACACAATTGTAACATAATTAACTTTTATCTATTTCACTGATCGAATCGATATACAAATCGATATTCTTTTGGTACGTTTAATTTGAACTTTGAAAATTCAATTTTGATACATTGTAAAATGGCCGTTTGTGCGTCACTCTGTCACTCATGAATTTCATGATTAATTAGAAAATCTTCAAAGTTTGAGTGTTATGCGTGATCATAATCGAATGTCATTTTGTACTCGTATCCTCTTTTGATGAGTCGGTCCTGAATCCTGAAATGTCACAGCTCACAGCTGAAATAAATTCTAACCTGTGAAAGTCGAGACAAAGTGTGATAATTTTCATTAATTCTATCAATCTTGAAGTTAAAAGATTATGAATTAGATCTGTTTCTGTTCGTGCTTTATGGTTTTCAGTGATACGTGTTTCCACAAGTTTTTCCTGAATGTTCAGAAGTTATCAATCTGCTTAAAAGGCAAGAACAGTGAACTAGGATCTAAATTCCTGAACCTGGATGGTGATCGGTGAGAAAGTCTGATCTGGCAGCTTGGAGAACAGGATTCATGGGTGAGTGAATGCTTTGAATTCCTCATTTCTTTATCTTAATCAGAAGAAGCTACACTCACTCATGAAGCTTTGAGCTCTTGGTAAGATCTTTCGCTCTCTTCTACATGTTTAGATGCCTAGCCAAAAGAAGTTTGATATATTTTGATAACCTTTCATTTTGAGTAGTTCTGGACACAAATAAAGCCATCTGCTTTCTTTGTGACTTTATAAGAAAGCATTATCTCAACCCTCTTGCTTTCTCTCTCTCTGTTTCTCCTCAGTCAGGAGATACACATTTCCTTTTCATCCTTGATGAGATAGATCAAGTTTCTTATCATTATTTTGCTTGTAAGTTCCACTGAACGTTGGAAATTGACTATTAAATTGAAAATCTTTTTCTTATGCTCGCTTGAGATTGAACTCTTCTCTAACATTGCTTGAGAAATTACTAAATTTGATCTGCACTGTAAAATTTAATTCTTTCTATACCTATTGAATATTTCAATCATTGTTTAACTCAGCAAATCTTACATTTATTGTAAATTTAAATTCTTTATCTCATTTATATATTCCCTGAATAAACTATTTATTGTAAATTTCATCATCATTCATTTGGTAATCTATAAGTAAATCTAGATTAGATTTGTACAATCATGGTCATATCTCGAGTCGTGTGACTCAACCTGCCACAAGATACTGGTTTGTGTTTATTTTTCACAGCGTTACCTCATCGTTCGAACATCTTATGAGATCCAGGAAAGACCCCAGACCGACTACAGATTGTATCCTGCTAGTAGAGCAGCCATTGTCTCGAGAGACCATACAAGGCTCCTACATTCTTCGATAAAGTAGAGCTCTGGAGTAAGTCTTTCTCATCGCAAGAACTGATCATAAAATGTGAATAAAGCAACCGGTCATTTCAAGGCAAATATTGAGAGACCAGAATCCTTTGTAATTTTAAAATATCAAATTTGATTGTAACTTTGTCACTTCATTAGAATCTTGTCACACATGTTTCGTCACAGGGGACTTTTGTGAATATAGTGTTTTCTGAACTTTGTTTTTTTTATTGTTGAGAAGCACAAAGATCATCCTTTGACAAATCAGTGTTTTTGGTATTTTCATTTAATAAAAAAAAGAACCTGGTGCCCATGCATACCTAATATCTTTTATCTTTATACCTTACATTTGTCAAAGGATATATCTGTCGTACTAGCAGATAACGATACCCACGACCTCCCGGAACAATCTGAGCAGCTCATAGGCATTGCTGTAAAAAAAGAGCAAGCAAATAAGGATAAGTGTTTATCTTTAGTTGCAGTGCTTTCATTTGCACTTTTAGACAAAGTAGATTACACTACACAGCTCTACCTACACTTAACCTCGTAGAAAACGAAAGGACCTAAATTGAAATTAATTTATTAAACGTCAGATCTCCGGTAACCCCCAAATTCTTCACAACAATAAGGACTAATGAAATGACTGAAACAATTATGAATCGAAATCTAGTAAGCTAATATTCAAAGGTAAATGAATGAAAAACATTCAGAACAAATTCGTAAACCAATATACCAATAACAAGAAGCGTAATTGAAGGCAATGGTCAATATTTCACACTATACAAGGTAACAGATAGTCACATCTGCACGTAGATATTAAAATTTGATTTTGAACCGTAACAAGGTGCCTGCCGATTACGCGTTAGCAGAAGATCTTCAAACGTCCAAAGGCATTGCCGTAGTTTTCTTCAAGAAGTTCGGTCGACTCCAGGAACTGCGGGAACAGAACCCGGAAGTTGGAGGGGTGGTACAGCTGAGGAAGGGCCAGAGAAACATCTACTATCTGGTTACCAAGAAGCAGTCCCAAAATAAACCGTCTTATGAAGATGTCTGAAAGAGCCTTACCAGATTAAGAAACACGATGCTGGACTAAAATCTTGTGGACCAGGCAATCCCAAAATTGGCCTTTGGGATTGATGGGCTGGACTGGAGAGTTATAAGGAGCATGTTGGAGACAATATTCAGATCCAGCGGAGTCAAGATTTTGGTGTGCTGCAGCCATCTTTCTCGACCCAACATGAAGACTGTGGAGTGTTATTTCCATCTAACGTCTAGGTGCAGATATGGAGAATCATGCAAATATCTCCACACTCCAAGAATGATACTTCGGGACAAAACGTCTTTAAGAAGGGGGCAATGTAACGATTTCGAGACCGGCCCTGATCACCTCATCAAGCATTCACCTCATTAATCATGCACCCCAAGTAAACAAGAAAACTCGCGACCGACCCGTTTTAAGCCCGATTGCAAGAACCACGAATCACAAATTTTGGTGAATTATGAAGCCGATATCATTATTTAAAGCTGCAAGGAAACTCGAGCCTGGCACATATTGGCTAGATTGTGCACTTAAAGTTTCACTTCGTAAGTGAAAACAAACATGGCACTTGAACTGTGAATGTGTCGATTATGTTTTGCTAATGATTTTATCTATCAATACTTGAACGTAGAGGATGACTAATCGGCATGAAAATAATGTTTCCTAGGCATGTAGTATTAGAAAATAGAATCAACAAGGTTTGTCGTAATGAACTATTGTGTTATACGAGGCCAAGTGTGTGCCATTCTGAAATACTGATTGACCGTTACTTATTCTACAATGTGTACTAAATGTTTATTATTTTATCCTTGCATGGTATTGTTTTCGACACAAAAAGTTGTTCTTATGTGTCCTGTGTATTCCTGGTTACAATAATTGTTTTTTTTTGACGACATATCAACGGATTGTGATCTTGTACTGTAAGTTTTTGAAATGATGAACGGTGAGGTAATTTTTATGCACGAAACGCGAAAGGACGCTGGCAAGCATGATTAGAACAAGCTTGAAAAATTACAAATATTTATCAGATAGAATCGGCTAAACCAGCCAGATGGTCGATTATCGGCACGAACAGAGAAGCTAGGAAAGTTTTGGGTTACTGTAAAATGATTATGATGTCTGCCATGCCATAGGCAGCCTAAAGAATGTTTTTTTAGTGTATTCATTTTGGTTAATGGATGATATATTGTATTGAAAATTACTTGTGCCTTTTTAATCGTAAATAGCTAATAGCTTTATAACAACTGCGCATAGTAAAAGTATAGTGCAAACCCCATACTGGGTCTCAACCGGCTACCGCTCGACGGCAGAGTCCCATTCATATGTCACGTCCCGACGCTTCGAACCACTTATCCATCCTTGTGGCTCAGGTCCCTGCTCTCGGATCATTGAGCGAGTGTGAGAAATCGAGAAACGTGTTGGTGACGACCAAGAATAGTCTAGAACGCTAGAAATTCTTCCTAGTTTTGCAGGTGAACCCTCGGTTGAAACCGAGCTACGTGAAGCGAGTTTACTGCGTACTCCGACATATCTGAAAAGAGTCGCTGTAGATAATCCCACTGCAACATATTCGTCATGACTCAAAGTCAATCGCTTAATCAAATTGGAGAATCCATCAATGAAGTTCAGAGCAGAGTGGAACAATGATGTTCTGCCGAGGGATTGAGAGTCAACCCATTAAAGGCGGATTTGGTACTGTTCACCAAAAAACGCAAATGCAAATGCTTGGAAATGACAGGCACCAACTAGAGCTGTTGAAGTTTTACTGGGGTTGTCACCTCTGCAGCTGTACATCGAACATGAAGCCATGCGTACCGCTTACTGACTCGAAGGCGCAAGCTAATGGGTCGGAGTAAAAATGAACTATGAATATTCCCTCATCTGGAATAAGGCATCATAGTGATGTGAAGAGACAACACCCTTTCAGTTTCGAACTTCAGAAAAGACCCAAATAGGGTCCTCCCAATGAGGGAAGAATGGAATGACATAGCATCGAGCGTGCCCCCTGCCGATAGTACAGTCTGATACACAGACGGCTCGAGGTCAGGAAGCATGTCCGGAGCAGGAGTAATAAGGAAATGAATCTTTATCCCTCCAGGCGAATACGCCTCAGTGTTCCAGGCTGAAGTATATGCCATACTCAACTGAAACTGTTTCAGTTGATACGTCAAGAAGAGTACTTCGACCACGCCACTGGAGATGACTGCCGCAGTTGCAGTAGAAAAATTTTGGAGATTTAAACGAAAGATGACCACGGCCTTACCCCGAAAAACAACAAAAAGATACGATACGTAATTGAAGTTGAGAACATCCAAAAATCTATGTTAGGAAATGAGTTTTCACACCAAATCAAACAATAAATTAATAACAATAAATGATGTTACGATTATCATTTCAACATACCTTTAAGTTTAATACATCGATCACACAATTCATAACAGCTTCCCTATGTCCTTCGCCTACAAATACATCTCCTTTAACTTCTTCAAGAAGAGTTGCATAAGCGTCTAGACACACCGTAACAACACTTCTTTCTTCATCAATTCTAATTAGTTCAGCGCATTTGGGAACAAACATCTGTAGGGCTTTATAAAGTGCCTGTTTGCCTTCTGGCGAATTACATTTGTGCAATGTAATGCAGAATTGAAGTAACGACTCGATTGAGGCCTTTCGAATATCTTCTTGGGGATAGTTGATCAGTTTGAATATTTCTTCAAAGCTTTTTTCTATATAAGGTAAAAAGGTGATCCTAGAATGAAATTTTTTAGAATATTTCACATAAAATCCTCCTTTCTATAATTCTCACCCAGTATTTATGCAAATTTCTCTCAGAGCTAAACAAGCTTGTTCTTTTTCTTCATTATACGAATTCTCGACAGAATAGCGGCATAGCGTAGAATCAGCACTTCCAGAAGAAGAAACTTCGATATCTTCCTCAACATCTTCATCTCCATCTGACAATTCAGCATAAACATCTACACCATCCTTTTCTTCTTCCTCATAGTGAGTCTGTAATTTTATTGCACACAATGCAGTTTTGGTATCAAAACGTAATTATTAGTATAAATATTGTTTTTACATCCGTCCTGGCATTAATAGGAATAGTTTTGAGTCTCTAACAATTGTATTATAATGACAAATGAAAGCAGATCAACATTTATATTCATTAAAAAATCTTAAGATGCATTTTCATGTGACGCAAGATATTGAAAAAAGTTATTTGAAAAAGGTGCTCAGAACTTAGTTTTACATACTGGTGGTCGGTGGATCAGCGGTCTAATGCACAGGCCGTTCGAAACTCCAGCATAGCGATAGTCTGTTCGAGCCCGATGTAGGTACAATAGAATTTTTCTACTTTATATCGGATCTATAGGCGACCGCATGCTTTGTTGAAAAGCAAGTGTATTGTGAGTTGTCTAGTTGCCAATCTCGTCTGGTGCTAGCTTGGAGTGCACACCGACCACCTGAGGTGGTGCTGTAGATTTTCCGGATTTCCCTACAGCTGAAAAGTGAATACGCCTCCAAAAATCAGTAAGTCGCCCCTGAGCGCCACGGCAAATATTAATAGTAGCCGTCCTCTACCCACACAGGCTATGCCTTTGGGTACACTCAACGAGTATTTATGAGGGAGTATTATTATTATTATCATATTAATCGATAATTCGTTAAGATTAGAAATCACAATTTTTACAGTTTCCGATCTCTACCAAAAAAAAATTCCTTATGAATAGGCGTGCCTATAGTGGAATATTTTTATTTCTATGATAATAACAGAATTCTCCCATATTCTTCACACACGAGAGCACTTAATTAAAAAAAGCTTTCACATTGGTTCGTATCTAACCGGAATATAAGAATTCCACGAATATGATAATTAGCGCAATTTGTATTTAATTATTACGATTTTAGGATACAAACAGGTGTTAACCCAATACAGTATCCACCAATTCTCTAAGTACATTTATTTTATCTCATGGTTTACAATCATTTCTTAAAAAATGTAAATATCTATACCTGTATATATTTAAATAGAAAAAATGTGTTAAGTACAGGTTTTGAATGATGATATTGAAATACAAGATATATCCAACTCAGAGCAAAACTTATTGAAGGTATCACTCAATGTAGGAATAGGAGAATTTTGACCTAAGTTGGTATTCTTATGACTGATATCTAGGAGAGCCCTACTTCTAGTGCATCTGGAAGGCACGTGGAAACCCACTAAACTCAAAAGATGGGGAGCGTCATACATATATTTGAGAATTTTGAAGATGTAATACAAGTTTGTTATTATTGTTCTTTGTTCTGAAGTCGAAATATTGAATGAAATTCTCACTGAATTTACATTCAAGTTCAAAAATCTTATGAACCTACTTTGGATCCTCTCAAGTCTTACCTTGTATAAGTTATAACGTGGATTCCAGATAACACTAGCAAAACTCAATCTGCTATAAATGTAGGCAAAATACAATGACTGAATAGCCTTTTGAGTTCTAAAATTCTTGCAAATCCTGCTAATGCAGCCTAGCATTTTGCTACATTTATTTACGATATATTCACAATGTAGACTGAAACATAATTTATTATCAAAAATTACTCCTAAATCTTTAATGTGATTTACTCTTTCTAGAATTTTACCAAGTAAATTGTAATCAAATTCAAACTTATACTGATTCTTCGTGGTTGAGGAATAATCGGTTTGAACTGCAAAACTGTAAAAAACGTTGCAATAGGTTCGGACTTGAAACCATTGATTGTCACGATTTGTGTTCTGTTGAAAACGTAAGAAGCAAACCATCTCAACAGATCTCCATGTATACCCATCTCAGCAAGCTTTGACGAGAGTATGTTATGATCAATTTTATCGAAAGCCTTACTGAAATCCGTATAGATGGAGTCTACTTGGGTCCTCTCGTCCATAGAATCTGATAGATACTGACAGTAAATCATCAAGTTGGTTTTAATAGTTCTTTTGGCAAAGAAACCATGTTGTTCTTCAATTATCAATCCGTTGATGTTCGGAAATAGTTGATCATAAATCAAACTTTCTAAGAGCTTACTGAAAATACACAATTTACTTATTTCTCTGTAATTGGTGACGGAATTTTTCAACCCACAATTTTTGAATATAGGGACAATATAGGCAGTTTTCCAAGGAAATTCTCCCTCACTTATGGATAGATTGAATATTATTGAAAGGGGTATGTATAAGCTATTTGCGCAGTTTTTCACGAAGAAAGCAGGAATGTTGTCAAAACCACCTCTTTTTTTTCATCTAAACATCTTTATTTAGTACATCGTCTTCGCTGAAAGAGATTTTGTTTATCGGATAGATATTTGAACTCAATGACAACTCGATAGGTAAGAGTTGATAAGGTTCATAAACACTCTTGAAAAAATTTGCGTACAATTTGCAGATGTCTTTACCATTCGTTGCACGTTCACTGTCGAAGAAATACCCGTACCGTTTTTGGAATTTGATGCAGATTTCTAGGATTTTTTCACATCCTCCTGCATACTATTTTCTACATTGATAATAAAGGATTGATATTCTTGCCTTATCAACAGTTTACTTCGACACCTCAGAAATTTAAATGTGATGTAATATGCCAGATCATTATATAATTTCCATTTTTTGTCAGATTTAGTTTTTTGTTTCAAACAATTTATAGTAGACCTAAAGAAATATATAGGATATCTTTTATTTGAAATTACTGTCTTAGGAACATAATAATTGATTACTGTTTTCAAAATTTCATTTATTGGCCTAGTCATGGACATCGACTTGTATGAGAAGAAGGTCGAGGAAATAAACACTCCCCACGTCCGTGGAGTGAGTGATTACTGGATCAGAGAATCATATGCCCTGAGAAGACGGAACCAAAAATTACGGCCTTCAGCATTCGTTCGGCTAAGATTTCTGTCACATTACAGCAACCCGGTATGGTTTATAAGTGTCGGAGCAGCGTGTCTATCATTCCACCAAGGAGCTCTATTATCAGAACCACCATTTTAACAGAATGGTTTGGGTAGAGCCTGCGAAGTTCAAAGAGTAGATCTCGATATTTAGTCCATTTTTTCTCCTCTTTTCGGTAAGATGTTCGTTTCGCCAGGAGCTAAAAACTCAATAAGAAAATCGTCCTTCTTTGATGGTCGAGGAGAAATACAACAGGCTTACTGGCTTGTATTTGCTTGAGGGTGGGGAATGACTAGTTCCAATAGATTCTGCACTTCTTATTCTCCACAACGGACTAAATACCCCGGAGCATAAGGCAACACCGGTGTCACGTCTATACCGTACAGGTGTCGTAGATGCTAGTACGGGTATCGTAGATGGTAGTACAACACTCGTAGGGCCGCTTTATAATAATAATAATACTCCCTCATAAACACTCGTTGACTGTACCCAAAGGCAAAGCCTGTGCGGGTAGAGGACGGCTATTATTATTATTTGCCGTGGCGCTCCAGGGCAACTTCCTGATTTTTGGTGGCGGTATTCTCGTTTCAACTGTAGGAAAACCTACAGCACCACCTCGGATGGTCGGTGTGCACTCCAAGCTAGCACCACATCGGGCTCGAACCGACTAACGCTATGCTGGAGTTTCGAACGGCCTGTGCATTAGATCGCTGATCCACCGACCACACATGTTTCATTACTTTCATTTGGCCATGGTCAGGTAAGCCATTATTGTTCTAAGTGTCGGCGTCGGGTTTAATAAATTATAAATATTCTAAATTTGGTGGAGAAAAAAGAAGACAGGTTCACAGAAAATTTGGGTGAAAGTATTCTGGATATTTTTTGAACGTCCTTTGTTAGTCCATTGGATATGCAGTTGTTAAAATAAGGTCCACAAATGGACGTCCAGTGAATAGCCAAAAGTGTGAACTTTGTATCATCCATTGGACGTCCATTAATTGTTTATGTCCATTAATGGTCTTCACATGGACGTCCAAAGGTCCAGAGATGTTCGTACAATGAACGTCCATTGAATGTTGATGTGCTGGCTGGGTAAAAACAAGATTCTAATTAAAATTGAAAACTTGTAAAATATGAAAAAACTTATTAACTGGAGGTTGCTACTATGAATATATCAATGCCCACAATAGATTGTCCAAACATTGAGTTTTTGAGGATACTGAGTACGCACAGGAATACTTAGGTACTGATTTTCCCGAGGCCAATATCGTACAGTAGATGGGAGTTTATCGAATACCTTTCTTTTAATAAAACAACACGACACACTTGGGCAGTAAAAACAACAACAAAAGTTGAAACTCCCCGATATATTATTATTGCATTTCAACAAGATGAAAAAAAGCTTACTACTAATATGAGTACATTCGACCACTGTAATCTGAGTAATTTGAAATTACTTTTGAATTCCAAATGATTTGAATTTGAAACTCTATGAAATGTATGCCAACTTCCAAGGGAGCTACTACCATCTCAAATCAACCTATTTTGAATCAAAATGAATTTAAAGTGAAGGCACCACTGATCCACGTCAGAAAGAAGTGATTCGACTGGTTCCATAGTACTCAGAATTGAAATGGAAACTGCTGAAGTTACCCCCAAGAAGGTAACCGCCGTCTTATTCAACACGAGAAAGGATTTTCGTATAATCCATTGACAAAAATTGTAAGGCAGTTTTTATCATTGTATAGATTGAAATGATGGATTCATACCATTACATCAGTTTGGAAATGCAATGAAAAATCTCACCAGAGATACACTTTTCGTCAAAGGAAAGGAGAAAGCTGAATACATAAAAAAATTCACCCAGCAACCAGTCATAGAATTTGAAGAACAACCCGATATACGAGCATCTAAAGCAAGTTGTTTTCATTTCACTAAAGGTAGGTGTATATGTGCACTTTCAAATGTTCACTATATAACAAAACTACACTATATACAAAAAACCCCAACAGGCATTCAAGAATAGAATAGCAAGTTATCAATTCAAATGTTATAGAAATTATGTTGATTGCGTTAACTTCATGGGAGAAGTTAAAACCGAAAGTTTTGAACATTATCTCGCAATATGTGCAGGAGCGCATGAACTTGAAAATACATTTTGAACTATGTGGACATTACATCATACCTGAGAAAGAGTTGAATGATATGATTTTTTTTTCTGTTTCAACCATGACGGTTATTAGCGGGGTACAATATATCAACAATACATTTCAAATTTTATTGAACATGTGTGTTCTTTTCGGGAAAAGAACTAAGTTTTCAATATTTTCTGGGTTGAGAATGATTTGTAGGTCATTGGGTAGATCGGCAGTAGCTCTTTCTTGATGATACAATGGACACTCTAGAAAATGTTTCACGATGAGGACACTGTCAAAAATAATACACATCTCTGGGTCATTCTGTTGTATCAGGTATTGGTGGGTTAATCTTGTGTGGCCAATTTGGAGCCGCGAAAGAATGACCTGATGTTTTCTGCTCAGTCCTGCGTGCTGAATGGGATCAAGATTAAGAGTTCAGTTCGAATAGCTTGCTGTCTGTTGAGGTTGTTTGCCATCTATCCCGCCATAGGCCTTTCGTGTGTTGTTTGATATCAGCTTTCATGTTATCGTTTGGGATAGAATTCACACTATGAGCTGTCGGATCTGCGGTAGCATTGAATGACATGAAATCCTTCAATACAAAAAACAAAATCATCATTCGTTCTACCGATTTGGAGAACATTTTTGAAGAATTCAGAGATGAGATGATTCGGGTTGGTCATAGCAAAAAATATAAACACATGTAATCCATTATCAGCTTCATCGTTTGTAGAGTTACCAAAAACCATTGAATTCAAACAGGCTATTCTGAATGTGAAGAACTTGAATAATGCTTGTTTTGCTTGGTTCATTATGACAGCGATTTTTCCTTCTACTCTTCTACGCCATCTTCAACCCACATTATACTACTTTACTGAATTTTGAAAGTATTGATTTTCCAATGAAATTAAAGGACATTTCCAAATTTGAAGAAATTAATAATATATTCATCAATGTTTTTGGTATAGATAAACAACTTATAGAAGGTGAAATTGTAAAAAAAATGTTATATCTGTCAATCTGCTGCACCCTTACTAGCAACCCTCAGAAGTCAGAGACTTGTGCGAGATAGGGAAGACGTAGCCCTTACATTTTTACGTGTGATGTCATGCACGAGACCAGTGACCATGCTGGGATTCAAAACCACACCTCTGTGATTTTACATCACATCGATCTGCAACACATGTGAATCTTCTTCTGATAGATAATTTGAATGGAAATAACCACTACTGTCTCATTACAGATTTGTCGAAATTGGTTTCACGACAAAAATCCAAGCACAATGTTCGTGTATATATTTGTGACGGATGTCGTCAGTTCTTTCCTAAGAGTGAAAAACTAACGTCCCATCAACAGTATGATTGTAATCATCTATGTGTGTTACTCCCAAAACCAGATATCATAATTAACAAGTATGGTGATGTTGTTCCTGGGAACATTCTCAAATTTACTAATTTCGAAAAACAACTTCAAGTTCATTTTGTGATCTACACTGATTTTGAGAGCTTGCTGAAACCTATTTATCACAGTGATCCATCAGATGAGCATTCTTCATTCGCTTCTTATGAAAAATGTAATTTTGATAAGAAATACTCTAAATTTGTATAATATCGTGGAAGGGATTGTGCTGAGGTTTTTGTTAGAATTCTGGATGACCCTGTCCTGGGCTTGTTCAACAAACACTTAAAACATGTGAAAGAAATGTTGCCTCTTTCAGCGGAAGAAGAGATTGATTTTCAAAATTCTACAGAATGTCATATTTGTGGTACCGCCTATATTTCATTTTCCAATCCATTTGGGAAGGTCAACAAAAAATATATTTCAGGTTGGTTTTCGTAAGGGAAAGTCGACAAGCCAAGCTATCACTAAGTTTCTCAACAATTTTTAGAAAAATTTGGATGAAGGAAAAATATGAATGAAGGAAAAAAGGCTTTGGGAATTTTTTTAGACCTAATTAAAGCTTTCGATCTGGTTGATCATGACATTCTCCTCACAAAACTTCAAATGTAAGGTATCAGGGGAGTAGCCTATGAATGGTTTGACAGTTACTTGAAGAACAGAAACCACTATGTAGAGGTAAATGGTAAAAGGTCAGTATCTAGACCTTATTTTATTGGTATACTACAAGGCTCTATTTTGGGTCCAATCGTGTAGATAGTTAGTTTTTAAATTATCAGTATATTATTTTTGATAAAAATTTTATTGTTATCCAGTTAAAAGATTTCACGGCATGTTAATGCCCACTATAACATTTGAAGAACACTTAGAATCGCTGTAAAATCTTTTAAGGGGGTTAACTAGGATTTTGGATAATCAGAGAATAACAATTTTTGGCGTAGACGAAAAAGGTGAAAAAACGAACAGAAATCCTTTTGAAAAGTGGACAGATAGTTAGACGTTGTACTATTATAGTCGAGCAGCGACGGATATACCCATTCACGAGTTTCCCAAAAGGCAAAACTGAGATTGGTATAGAAAATTGAGACGTAAACTGAATTGAGCTGTCATTTTCACTGTGTTCAGTCAGCTTGTTCACATTCTCAATAAATTCATTCACCCCTAGACAAAGATGAAAAATCTACATTTTTGAGGGCTCGTTCCGGGATTGCGAATAAGTAGAAGCAGCGAAGAAGTTGACTTCCTGAACGTTCTTGGCGTTTGTGAAACTGAAACCATTGTATAATCCAAAACAGAAATTAGACGAAGGAGATCTGAAGATGACAGGAGTAAGACGAGATCCATTGATCCAAGAAAGATATTCGAGGGAAGAGATCCAAAGATGTGTATATCGAAGACGACGGCGGGAATCCATGTTTCCAATCATAAGACGTAGAATTATCCAAGACGCATCAAAGACGTATTCTCTAGGTCACTGTTTACATCAGCTATCGATAGAAGATGATTTTGGAATAGTTTGAAGAAGCGTATCATCTCTTCTGTCAGAATATTGAATATAATTGTAGTAAAAATGTACTAAACTAATTTTTCTAATTTATTTAAAACACTACTTTAACAATTATTAGACTAAAACATTGACTTCACTATTTCAATTTATTTTACACTGTCGCTGTCTGTCTGCGGACTTTGGAACTATATCAGCAACTCTCTGTGACTGTCCACGACTACTACCCTGCCATCAATCGAGTCTATCCGGCGACTTCTTAGACACTTCAGTTAGAAAGTTCACATTTCTTCCATGCGTGACTCATGTGTTTACGAGCTCAGGAATGATTACACTTGGAGTGCGCATACTTAATGAGGTGAATGCATAATGGGATGGTCAGGGCCGGTCTCGAGGCAATTCTTGTAGTGTGAAGATATCTGCAAGATTCTCCATATCTGCAAGATTCTCCATATCTGCACCTAGACGTTCGATGGAAGTAACACTCCACAGTCTTCAAGTTGGGTCGGGGAAGATGGCTGCAGTACACCAGAATCTTGACGCTGCTGGATATGAATAATACTACGGCAATGCCTCTGGGCATTTGAAGATCTTCTGCCATACAGTCAGCTAACGCGTAGTCAGCAGGCACCTTGAAAAGGTCTCGTGGCTCCTCTCTGGTTACCCCATATTGAACTTTCTGTCCGTTTGAGTACAGGGACATAAACCTCAGAAACATCATTTCATCCTCCGGTGGTCTGAAGGTGCAGAATTGGTTGTGTTTCCGGCGTAAGGGGACAACCTATTGAAGTGGACTACCCTAGGTTTTCCTCGTGGTGGCTTATGTATTCGATAGACAAGGTCGTTTATCCTTTTCATGATCTCATATGGACCTTCCCACGAGTTCCGAAGTTCTGGTGATAGTCCACGGCGACGTTTGGGGTTGTACAGCCAGACAAGGTCACCTATCTGATATCCGCCAGCATCGGCCTTGATGTCATTCTGTCGCTGGCACTCTGGATGTTCAAACGGACTCGTTCATGAATGTCGTCCATCCTCTGTCGTAGTTTGCTGACGTAGTCATCTCCCGCAGTGTCTTGTCCTGGTGGTATCCCAAACTTCAGGTCACAAAGAAGTCGTAGGCCTCGGCCCATGATAACACTAGCAGGGGTTTGGCCGGTTGACTCATGAACGCCATCAAGAACAGATGAAGGTACTGGTCCAAATCTTTCTGGTGGTCAGAGACTACCTTGGACAGGTTTATCGTCTTATTCATCCGCTCCACCATTCCATCGGACTGTGGATGTAGAGCCCTGGTTCTCGTTTTACGGATGTTCAGCATCTGGCACATCTCCTGAAACAGGTTTGATTCAAAATTTCTTCCTTGATCTGAATGCAGCTCCAAAGGAACAGCGAATCGATAAATCCACTCCTTTACCAAAACCTCGGCAACGGTGATGGCTTCTTGGTTGAGTAGGGCATAGGCTTCGGCCCACATGCTGAAGTAGTCCAGTCAATTGCTGAAGTAGTCCAAGGATGTACTTATTCCCGTGATCAGATTGTGGGAACGGGCCAGCGATATCAATGGCGATCCTTTCAAATGGGCTACCTACATTGTACTGGCACATCGGGGTCTTAGGTCTTGTTCGAGGCCCATTGCTAGCAGCGCATACAGCACATTTTCTGCACCTGTCCTTGACGTCAGCTTGACAATTGGCCCAGTAAAACCGTTGCCTCACTTTCTGGAGGGTCTTCGTTACTCCCAGATGTCCTCCGGTGACCCCATTATGGATTTCTCGGAGCACTTCCTGTCTTCTGCTCCTGGGAACTACTATCTGACGTCTTTCTTCCCCACCATCCTCCGACTCCAACACACGTTTCAGGACTCCATTGTCGAGGGTAAGGGAGTTCCATTGGGACCAATAAGACTTAATGATGGGTGAATAATTGGCTCTCTTGCCACGACGGTCTTCGGTTGCTTTTCTTCCAGCCAATGACTAAACCAAGATCTGGATCTTTCTCTTGGTCTTTCTGGATCTTGTTGGTTTTTCGAATATTGTAGAAATTTATTTTCCAGACTCACTGAATTTTATTGGAGCTTATCTTCCAGACTCACGGAATTTTGTTGAAGTTCCTCCTTCAAACTATCGAATTTTCCAGAAAGGACCAGGCAGCCGGCTTATGGAGAAATGGGCTTCGGTGAAATTTCATGAATTGTTAGTATATTGTAGTTGACGACTTTCTGAACAATAGTGTCCATGGGCCCAACTCAATCCTATGACTAGTTCAAGAGATACAGGGTGTTGAAGTTGGAAAATAGCCATATTTAAAAGCATGTAAGTATATCTCATTTTCTTCAATGTATCAATAATTTCTTCCTGTGATAGTGTTCTAATGACAATAAATATCAGTCCCTCATGAGAGAAAGTTTCATTTGCTACAGGGATAATCATAAATAAAAATGGGAACGTTGACTTAAATATAATTTTACTTTCAGGAATTTCAAAATCTGGCTGGATTTGCTTCTGGTAGGTTTATAATAATAAGGTATGCAAACATTTTTTACAGGGCGAGTCAGAAAGTTGATCGCCCCTGTATCCTATATTCAATAAAATTTTATATACTTTGTACTGCATGTTAGTAGGTGACATTAAGTCATTATGAAATATATATGATTTATATATAATATACAGGGCTATTCAAAAAATATGTAAGGAAGAAAATCCGAAAATCGATTTTTTTTCGGAAATCTCCCTGTAATTAAATATTTCCCCGGTGAATTTCTATGATACTTTCATATCACTTTTAGTTTGAGTTTGTTGATAGGATGTAGAAGTTTTGTCAACTTGCTATGATCAGTTATTTTATCCCGACAATATGATGACAAGCCTAACATTATTTTCTTCATATACGGGTGTTCCGTAAAGACCACATCAAAATGAAGGAGAATGTAGATCAAAGAGTGCCCTACCTGCTATGAAAGAATCCCCCTATAAATGTCTCACCGTTTTCGAGACATTTAATTTTTTTTTATTATTAATTTTTTAACCTTCCAGTAGTTTTTTTGTGCTATTGGTACAATTTTACACTTTTCTAATTCATCACTTCGGTGAAATATTGTTGAATAAATATTCTAACTTACGTTACGAAAATACTCCGAACATTTCAGATTGGGGCTGTGAGAAATGTTTTTATTAGAAGTTTTGGTATTTACTAGATTAAAATTGTATGTACAATTCTGAGAATTTTCAATAGATATAGCCAAAGTCGGTATTATAGCCAAATTTCTGGAAATACAATCCATATCTCTAACACAAAAAAAGTGTTCACCTACGCGTGAAGTGAACAAGACCTGTCCACAAGACCAGACATATTTAGTATGTACAATTACAGGTTATTCATGATATACAAGCCGGCAAATCGATGAAACTTCTGAATATCTGAGCGTTTCCTCAATTTTGTCGCTTTAGAGCGAAACAGCTGTCAACTAATGACATTCACCAGAAAACATCAACTATAATATGCCGAGAGGGGAACAACTACCTTCAGTCTTGTTCAATGAGAAATTTTAAATAATTCAAGTAAATTTTCAGTCATCATGTAATCTTTCAATCATCAGCTTTTGAGTCTTTCAGTCATCGGTTTAATTCTTTTAAGTCTTTGAATGATTTTAAATCTTGTACAGGTTTCAGCTAGATGTTTCCCACTCGTGATATACATTATTTTTAATTCAATTTTGCAATGAGGTGATTAAGTTGGCACGTGTCATTGCGGTGATATGAAAAATTATTTCAATCAAGTAGGTACCTACTTGTCATCGAAGATGAACAAATTTTAGTGTTTTTATTAAACAAAGTAATAAATACAGTTCCTACAAAAAACTTGTTCAATAATGCAACATTTCTCATTTTAGTGAGCTTGCATGCAGATATGCATTTCTTTTATGGTATGCGTTTTCGTAATTCAAGGGCTTCCTTGAGAAAATATTGAGAATTATACTGCCGTGCTTAGCTAAAATGCCCCTATCTACAAAAATATAAATATTGAGATATTGGATTCTTTAGGTTTGAAAACCTATTAGTTTTTGCGTTTAGCCAAGCAAAAATGATGTATACTTCAGGTTTGAAGCCAAAATTAATAAATCATTTTGCCGTATGTACAAAAGTTTGAGAATTTCTTTCATAAGAAGGTCAGATTTACATAATTGTAAGCAAGATAGCGGATTCAGATAGGACATTTTTGCTAAGGATGGCAGTATATCCGCAAAGGAGACAACCTAGCAAAAGAATATTCAGTTCCTTACATCGGAGATTGAGTGACCAATATGAGATCGACAGGAAGACCAAGGTCAGCCAGAAATGTACGAGCAGAAGAAAGGATTCTTGAAAATGTATATCAAGACCCCTCAATGAGTGTTCGAGGAATTGGTTTGAAAGAAAATTTATCCAAATCATATGTTCACAGGATATGTATGGAACAGCAACTTCATCCATTTTATTTGGTAAAAGAACACGAACTTCTTGCTGGTGATCACCAAAAAAGATTTACCAGGTAAAGTATTTTCAATCAGAAAAATACACATGTATATGCAGAAGAGAATCCACATGAAACTATAGAACATCATTTCCAATATTCATTTAAAACAAATATTTGGTGTGGAGAGGTAGCCGATAAACTATTGGGATTCTTTGAAATCGAAGAAGCACTAAATGGACATAAATATCTCGAAATCCTGAACAATAATCATCCAGAATTCTTGGATGATATAAATTTACAAGAACTACAACTATGGTTTATGCATGATGGTGCACCTCCCCATTACTCAATGCCAGTGAGAGAATGGCTACATCTTCATTTCAATAACAGGTGGATTGGTCGCGGCAGAGATGCACCTCTTTGTTGGCCTCCCCGAAGTCAAGACTTAACCCTTTCGTTCACCATGTAGTCAATTGACTACATCAATTCTTCAAAGCCGATATGATGTTACAAAATACTTGAATCTGTTTGGTTCACATTGTAATCAGTTGACTACATCTTAAAATCATAATGTAACATCGCAGTGTCATCTAACAATAAATTTCTGGTGAAATGAAACAAAAACGTTCGCATATTGCATGTGCCTGTGGCCCAACATTTGGCACCCCAGTACTATTTTTCCAAGTACTCATAAGATGTCGCAATTATCAATTCTTTTTTCAGTTAGATAGTTTCAAGAGATTCAGTACTGAATGTCAAACTGGAGAAAATTGATTTATATACAGTGTTGTGCAAAATTTGTTTGTTCAAAAACAGCTGTAGTCATTTGTCTACATTGTGACTATAGAGCATTATTGAGGTATGTTCTTTTTATCAGATGCAAATGCCTGGTTTGAATACCGTTAGAAGGCTACATATTTGAAAATACCACAAAAACATATCTTGGATTTGCTGCATTTCGGAGCCCATGTTACGTAAGCCCTAATACTCAGCAACAAATTACCAAACAAAAAACTGGGCCGCCCCCTACGGAAGCTGAAAATAACCCGTCTTACAGATTTTTCATTACTAGTATGTTTGTATTCATAAAAGCGCATTTATCTTGAAAACGGTTAGTTTTTCCGGATCCAAACAAGTATACATTTTTTACTGAAAATTGAATGAGGAATGCGAAAAATGCATAATTTTTCTGATTTTACCAGTGGCGTAAAAAATAGGGGAGAAAAGGGACCATGATGCCCTTCTTGTATGCCACTGGTAACAACTGAAAATGTGTTTTCTTTTTCGAATTGAAGCACATACTGAACACAAACATTCTTTTGAATTTTATTGAAAAATTTTGGGAATTGTGGAAGTTATGAATGAAAATTATTTTCAATTTTTCATATTCAACACCCTGTGTCTCTGCAACGAACGACATTTGAGGAAAGAAATATCAGGAAAGTCCTATTTATTTTTAAAGGGGAATCTTCTATTTCAATTTGGCACTATAGTTTCGGGACATCCTGTATAAGAGAACGATATATACTTGTCCGACAATAAAGTTGGTAAATTTGTTGAAAAACTGACCCAAAAAAAATAAAACTTTTTATGCATTAACACTAACCAATATCACCAAGTTATACAAACACTCACACATTTAGGCATGTAAACATTGTAACATTATTATTTTTCCACTATCAGCTACTCAGAGTTTTGGTTATAAAATTGAATTCGATTTATATTTTTTAGACTGATGCTTGAATTTGCCTACCTTAATAAAATCTAATTGTCATTGAAACATTATTTCTTCCGTAGTTTGTTTACTTTGGATATATTTACAGTCATTTCGCATCTTTCATTATCAAAACTCCCTCCAATTATTTGTATTTTCAGCGCTGTCTATTGTCAGAGAACAGCTGTTCAGTTCAGTGACTGTCGCTGGGGCATAGATCACTTTTCCAGGTAGATACGACTTCTCTGTGATGTATCGATGGAAATGACCTTCAAAGGCCGCCGGTGACATGAATTTAAAAATACTCCATATCGTGATAATAGTTATCTGTCTGGACGAATTCCCGTATGTTTGAGTATTAGATAATGTTAGGTAATGAAATTGCAAGGAATATTTTAGAATCCTTTGTTGACATTTGGACACTTCGAGGAATGAAGTTACTTGGCAACTCCGCTAAGGTTCTTGATTTCGGTCTTAATAAAGAAGAAAAGAAAGTCTTTTCTGTCTACTGTGGAAATTGTGCAGAGATAGTGATGGACATTTTCAGTTGAATATTGATTATTGATTTCTGAAATCATCCAGTTAATGGATTATTCTTTCAACTGAATTAATGTTTTCCGTATTTCGTCACGTTGGTGATTTGATGGAAAGCTGGTTAATTTATGGAGAACATTCCCAATAGGGGATTATAACCTAACCTTCTAGCCACATATTCTTCGGGTAAGCAGAACCCCCAAACTTTATGCTTTGAACCTTTGGCAATTCGGTTTATTTTGTAGGCAACATTTTTGGAAAAGCGTGTAAATCAAGCCTGACGTCGTTGACCCTTTGACTATGACTATGATATGGAATAACATCTGTAGCCTTCTAACAGGATCTTTTCCGCAGATAGCACCAGGCAGTCCTAGACAAAGGTATGAGGTCTAGTCAAGTTGGTATCAGACAGTCAATGATTTCATTTCAGGGTCTTTTGTCTCGGTGTACTTATCATCATCCCAGAGCACTAGCCGTCTGGAGTAGAGCTCATTTTGGTGTCAGCGTACTTATCGTTAGACTGAGGAGCTCATCTTTCATTCTGGTGTCACTGCCCTGAAGGCTGACCCGTACCTCGCACCTTCACTACTGGTATCCTTCCACCTGGTAGATTCCACCGTAAATGCCTGGCTGAAACCAATCTAATGTGGCACGCAAGTTAACCAGTTCACTCGATATTATATACCTTTTATTGAAAATAATAACTTTGAATTTATGTAAACGCTACAGGTAAGGTGCACCTAACTCAAGCGGCTTTATTTAATATTCTACCCTAAAGGGGTATATTGTGTTTGAGTAAGATAACTGGGTAATAAATATTTAATATGTGGAGACTTCAATTGTCCGAACGTGCAATGGGTAAGAAACTCAAATTTCCTGGAACCTGTTTATGTAGACAACGAAAAAACAGAACTCATTGATACTCTTTCTTTTTATGGACTGATGCAGTTCAACAGTGTCACGAACGTTAATAACAGAATTTTAGACCTCATATTATGTAACGATTCTATTATAGAAAGCATTACTCGACAAAATAGTGTTGTTGAAAAGGAGGACTCACATCACCCCACGCTATCTTTTTTTTGTAAAATATAAGAAATGTCACACTTTGCATGACTCCGATACCTTTTATTTTAATTACTACAAAGCAAATTACGGAAATATTAATGAATTCTTTAACTCCATATCCTGGATAGATCTCTTTCGTAGTTACGATATTAATACAAATATTAAGTATTTTCACAACAAAATCCAACATGCAGTCGAAGAGTTTGTTCCTTCTAAACGGAAATACAAAAATTTTCCCCAATATTTCTCAAACTCTACCATCAAAGTAATTAGAGAAAAAAGTTAATTCCATAAAAAATGAAAAACTTATAAAAATCCTTTAGATTACCAGACTTTCTCGCTTCTCAGAAATCGTTCAAAGAATCTCATCAGTATAGACTATCAGAAGTACGTTAAAAATATCGAAAATAACATACCTTCGAATGTTGAAAAATTTTGGCAACTTGTTAAAACCAATAAAGCCAATCAAATCCCTTCAGAAAAGAAGTTGGGAAACACAGTTGCCTCAGATGGTCAAAGTATCAGCAACTTGTTCGGATCCTACTTTGCAAGCGTTTTTGTACCAAAATTAGATGGCCCACATCATACTTCCTGCTCAAACAACTTGCATTTATGCGAAGTACAGCTCACAGAGAGAGAAGTCATGGATGGTTTGCGCGATTTAAATCCGAATAAAGGAGCAGGATCAGATAAATCACCCTCAATATTCGTTAAAAATTGTCATTTCAGTCTAGCAACGCCTTTAACACTATTATACAATCAATCTCTGTCAACTGGAGAGTTTCCAGATTTTTGGAAATCAGCGTGTGTAATCCCAGTCCACAAGTCCGGGCAAAAAACCTGATAAATAACTATAGGCCTATTAGTAAATTGTGCATCTTTGCCAAATTGTTCGAAACATTTGTTTACAAATCACTTTACCAGTTAGTGTTGCGGCGGATAATGCCAGAACAGCACGGTTTTTTCAAAAATAGATCCATCGAATCTAATCTCATATGCTACTCTGCTACTATTAAATGCAACTGACAATCAGATTTACACCAACTTCAGCAAGGCTTTCGATAAAATAGATCATGGTATCTTAATCGGAAGAGTTGCCGAGATGGGTGTGGATGGTGTCCTGTTAACCTGGATCGTGTCATATTTATCTGGAAGAACCCAACACGTATCTCTTCAAGGCTATACCTCTAAAGTCACAGAAATTACATCAGGGGTGCCACAAGGATCGCACTTGGGACCCCTCATGTTTTTAATTTACATTAATAACATATCTGTTAGCTTTGAGTACTGCAAATATCTAGCATATGCGGATGATTTTAAATATTCCTAAAAATAAAAAACATTTCTGATTGCGCCAAATTGCAAAGTGATCGGACTAGGTTTGAGACTTACTGTAAGGAAAACAACTTATTCTTGAATTCTGACAAATGCCATTACATTACATTTACAAGAAACAAGAACGTATTTGATGGTCGATATACTTTTAATGGAATTTTCTTGAGACGATGCAGCCAGATAAGAGACTTAGGAGTCACGTATGATAGCAAACTTATATTCGATATTCATATCAATAATGTAATAAAAAACTCTCTTAGGATGTTAGGTTATATCATTAGACAAACTAAATTTATATCTAACCCTCAGGCTATATTAGCTCTATATTATGCATACGTATTTAGTAAGCTCAATTTTGCTTCTTCTATTTGGAATCCTCAGTATAATGTTTACGTTGAACGACTTGAGAATGTTCAGAATAAGTTCCTGAAATACTTGTCTTTCAAAACACACAGTCCTGCCACTTCCCTTACCACTATTTGTAACAAGTATGATACATTATATATAAATAAATAAATGAATGAATGAATGAATGAATGAATGAATGAATGAATGAATGAATGAATGAATGAATGAATGAATGAATGAATGAATGAATGAATGAATGAATGAATGAATGAATGAATGAATGAATGAATGAATGAATGAATGAATGAATGAATGAATGAATGAATGAATGAATGAATGAATGAATGAATGAATGAATGAATGAATGAATGAATGAATGAATGAATGAATGAATGAATGAATGAATGAATGAATGAATGAATGAATGAATGAATGAATAAATAAATAAATAAATAAATAAATAAATAAATAAATAAATAAATAAATAAATAAATAAATAAATAAATAAATAAATAAATAAATAAATAAATAAACTACCCTTAGATATTTTGAGCATTGGGCTATTTATTCTACAGTTCATGTTATATAATATTTTTTTGTTATAATTCACCTTGATAGTGTCTTTGGTACTTCCTAATAAGCCTTCAGCTACTTTGACTTTTATGTGGTCGTAAAACCCTTGTCACCTTCTATAATATTATATGAATCCAATCATAAACTGATTATCATATAAGAGTGTGGCATTTGCCTAAATTACTATTTGTGTTATATGGGAATTGGTAAAATTATCTACACAGGGGGCTCAGCATTCATATGACTGGCGACCGCATTTTTTTCAATATCACATGACATTTTATTTTGTTCAACCCACTCCCCTCTTCACTGAAGCTTAGCCGCGAGCCTTCCCTGTCACTCTAACAGCTTTTGGACACTTGTCAAAAGCGTAAGTGGTGATCTTGCCTACTAGATTACTTTAATTGTATGATGGTGGCAACATATACAGGCTATTTGTTCCTGGAAAACAAATAGGAAGATAAAAATATCTAAATAATTTGATTGTAATCGCAATGTAATTCACCTCTTCTCTCTGCCGATGAAAATATTGTAGAAAAGTCTTTTAATAATAAATATCCAATCGTAAATAAAACCAAATCCTCAGAAAACACAAAACACTTCATAATTGTTGGAAGACAGGAAAACAATACGCACACATGAAACCTCATTACCTTATAACCTTAACGTTTTAAGTTATTTTTTTCCTAAAACTAACAAAAAAAAAGAAAAATGTAAAAACTAACAATGTTGTTTTTTATGGTAGATTGAAGTATTTGTAACATACTTTTTGATTCTAAACAACTTCTTCCAAAAACAATTTTTGATATTGTCAAAAATAAAGGTACTTACTTTACTCTAGCATGGAATTCATATTTTTTAAGAAACCTCTTATACTATAGAACATTTTTTATATTTGATGGTTTTAGACACTGTATACATATTTCTATATCTTTATATAGATTAAGATGACGTTCACTCTGCCAGTGCAGCACAATCAGAATCCGAGGCAAGCGATGAAAGTGATAGATACTTTGGGTGCAAGAGAAGAATCTACTGAGGAAGATGATTAATTAATTTTTTTTATAAGAATTCTTGTTTATTACTCATTCAAGTTAAGAAATAAACTGTAAAGCGATATTGTACTTTTATATAATTTTAAATTTTTACTTCTATCGCGAGAAATATTGAAATTACAAAATTTCAACATATTTTCTCGGGCAGCCAAAACAGTCCAATATTTTTGTCGGACAATCGACAGCTGGTTATCACCAACATTGTTGTCGTCAAATCGATATCTTGGGAAAGTCGGACTGCTGAAGATCCCATTAATTTTGTCGGACAATGGTGCCATTCAAATTCTCATTTAATCATTGTATGCTACTAGAAAACTCAGATTGCTGCCTGTTGCCAACCTATAAGTCGTGAAATCGACACGTTTAGAGTGGCGGACAAACTGGAAGTAACTAAACTTTTTGTCGTACAATTTTTTTAGATTACTTTTAGTAAATATCTTCCACTTTAACTCAAAAACTAAATGCTGGTCATAACCTTACCTATAAATGCTTTTCAGAAAGCCAAAGAAAAACTTACCACTATTAAGGTTTCCTCTTTGCGAAATCTTGTCGGACTTGGTTGGCATACTTAAACAGTGTACAAAGTTACAACTTGCTGGTTATCATTTAAGATTTTGTACGAGCGCTTGCGGACTAACATAGCATATGAAGAAAAACTAGAAGTAAAGAATATCATAGTACAAGCCTGAAAAAACCAAGAACACAGACTTGAAAATGAAGATTCTAATGATGAATGAAGAACCAGTATACCAGAGCCCAAGAAGATTAGCTTTGCCAAAGAAAGAAGTGGTAGAAAAGAAGAATGGCTAAAGGAGGGAATTATAAGACGTAGTTCATCTGATTTCGCTAGTCCAATAGTTTTTGTGAAGAAGAAAGACGGAAGTACAAGAATATGTTGTGATTATAGAAAACTGAACAAAAACATAGTAAAAGACAGATTTCCCCTTCCTCTTATTGAAGATGTTTTGGACAGATTACAGGATACAGTACAACATACCTGAGAAATGGATTTTTTCATGTGAGAATGGAATACGATAGTGTTAAATATACTGCGTTCGTCACACATCACGGACAGTTCGAGTTCTTAAAGTGTCCTTTTGGACTGTGCAGCAGTTTTTCAGAGATTCGTCCGTACCGATTTCAGAAGTGATATTGGAAAATACAATGCTCTATTGTATCGACGACATAATAAAATTGAGTTCTACAGAAGGAGAGGGATTTACAAGATTACAGTTTAACAGGTTGCAAAAGAGTACGGATTGGATTTGAAGAATAAGAAATGCCAATTGCTGAAAACACAAATTGAGTTTTTGGGGAGCATAATTGAAGAAGGGAGAGTTAAACCTTCTGATGAAAATACTTTGGCGATCAGGAAATATCCACAACCAACCACTATCAGACAGATCCAGTAATTTTTTCTGGTATAACAGGATATTTTCGCATATTCATCGCATCTTATTCAATTATTGCACAACCTTATTTGAGCGATCTTTTGAGGAAAGAGAAACCTTTTGTATTTGAAGAGAAACAGAAAGAAGCGTTTGAGAGACTCAGAAAACTTCTTTCTAGTGAACCAGTTTTGCATATTTATAAGCATGGCGGAGGAGTTGCACACAGATGTGAGCAAATATGGTTACGGATTGTGTCTAATGCAGAAGTGTAACGAAGACGGGAAACTGAGTCGTTATCCAGTTGTCATGACAATGAAGAAGACGTTGATGAAAGAAGATAGAACGACTAAAACGTGCACAAGAGACAGATGAACAGTAGTAGATTTGAGCCGGTTCTGGGCCTCTTCCCACCATTATGACGTCATCAGTAACCTTACGGTGATCTTGGTGCATTAGTACCTTTATGTGAGTCTATGACCTTGGCATGCCCTTGAGATGACTTTGAAATTTTGTGTTTTACCTTGATGTATATTGTTGGGAGGTTCAGAGTTTGTGTTTGACCTTGAGATGACATTGTGATGATTTGTTTTTTTTTCATACATGAACAAGTACTTGTGTAAGTACATATATTTTTGTCACCTCCATAGCTTGCATGACCTTCATGTATAACTACACAGCTACTGTGTATGATCATTATTTGTAAAGTACAGATGAAAATTTATACCGAAGTATAGAGAAGGTACACGTCTGCACATCATGGAGATCTAGCCAGATATGTGAACTCTGATTCCTCTTCCGTGATGAATACCTTGCGATGGTGATGGGGCAAGAAGTCGCATGACGTCAACGCTTTGCGCATTCGACGACGATCCAGTGATGTGTGTCAGGCCCTCGCTCTCGACACGGTGGGGTGGGTCCGCTGACGTCACACCTCCATACGCTGCGATGATGCAGCGACCACTATTCACTCTTGATCCTCTCTGTATTGATTATGGCATAGCCGTCTTAATTATCCGAGCCATGATGAAGAAATTTGACAACACGGTTGAAGCGCCCTTCCATGCGACGACATTAGTCATATTAGTCATTGTATTGTGGAATGGTAGATGTTGAAGAAGTCATTATAGGGTGAATCATTTGTGTTCTAATTGATGAATGAACGTAAGATTAATGTGAAATGGTTTACGAAATATTGGTAAAAATCTAGTGGTTGATTTATCAGTGAAACTGTGTATTCAGAGCCCATCAAAAATAGTGTTAAAGTCAAATATGATTGTGAGGTTATCTACGTATACCAATTTCTGCTTTTGGAGGGAATTTCTACTTCATTTATGCCAATATGCCTACTCGTTGCTGTGTGACAGGGTGTAAGTCGAATTACTATTCTCAATAAAACCATATCTCAGTATTTTATTTCCCGAAAGACAAATTGCAAAAGAGATGAATATCTGCAATACCTCATGAAAACTGGAGACCCTCTCAAAGGTATGTTGTATGTGCGATTCATTTTGATGAACTGATATCATCAGATATGAATCAGTTCCTCTACGAGATGGATCAATGAAAAAAAATTAATTGGACGTCCAGAGTTAATAAAAACTATAGTTCCTTCAATTTTTTCCGAATTTACTAAAATATTTTTCGAAACCTGCAATATTGTTGAGAACTAACCCCGATGACAGAAGTCAGAAATGTTACCTAAAATGTTCATAATAACTCAAATCAGACCGATGCAAATATGATTATATAACAGCCCTTTCACTATCTTGTGAGAATTGCGACCAACATTCACATTCACTCACACATTCATTGCCTTTTCCCTTTAGTTCAGGAAGTACACCATTATTATTTTATTTTATCATTGTTTATTCATTTATAAGTATATCTTTTTATTTTCTGTTGTTTTTTCTCTCTCTGATAGACAGAATTTCATTTTATTTTGTTTCAAAATAACTGATTTTTAAGAAATCGAATAGATTGCGATTCCCGTTTAAAGGGAGGACACACGTCTTTACTCGACAAAAATCCAGGGATGAATATAAGCTTATTTGTCTCTGGATGGGATCTCTCTTTTGGCTGATGGATGGAGGTAGGGGGTATGTATCTACTAGAGATTTGAACCGAATCCGAACTTCCCCTCATTACTTTGACGTCATCATTGACCTTCAGGTGTCACTATGTCTGCCGCACTGGTGCCACTATGTGTGTCAATGACCTTCAGATGTTTAAAAATTGTTTAAAATTGTTTTAACCAGCTGTCATCCCCGTACGAACGACAGCCCTCAGAAGTCGAAACTTGTGCGAGCTAAGGATTAACAAGGTCTTACCTTTTAACATGCGATTCCTAGCATGAGACCAGTGACCATGCTGGGAATCGAACCCACGTCCCTCTGACTGATAGACTAGCGCTCTACCATCATGACAACTGCGTCCCATAAATGTTCTTCATATGTACTTGATATACTTTTATATTTTTTTTATTGTATAACATAGTGTGTTATTACTATTATGGTGATAACTGGGAGGGTATTAGCATACATGGTAATAGAGTTCTTGGTTTTGTGCAATTTTTTAGCCTTTTTTCATTACACCAATAGTGTACTCCTCGAGTTTAGAAAACATTACATACAAAAATTATTGCAGGCTAATGAGTGAGACATTAATGTGCTCTCATAATGAACATTACAATAAACTCGTTACGATGTTTGTGGAGGATACATGTCTATTTATCATAGAAATCCAGCAATGAATAAATTTCTTCTCTAAGCTTTGGTCTGGTTCTGAAAACTAGTGGTTCTGGGACGTCAGGATCATGCGCAGTTGTGATCGGAAGAATGTAGTAAAGGTTAAAATTTGTTCACTTTCATTCAACTACGCATTGGCAATATTTTTATTTGGTCTTGAAGTTGCATGTATCCAGGGTTTGTGTTTGACCTTGAGATGGTATTAGGGAGAGATTGTATATACGGTAGTGAAGATTTTGGTTAGGTACTGTTTTTTTTCTTGAGGTGTTCATGAGTTATTATCACAATGATTCATCACTACAACTATCTAGTTTGTGACGAGTACATACAAAAATTCTTTTTATGTACTGATAGTCATGTATAAACTTTATATGTAATCTCATGGGCCGCAGTGGTCATGATGGTAGAGCGCTAGTCTATCAGTCAGAGGGGTTCGATTCCCAGCATGGTCTCGTGCTAGGAATCGCACGTTAAAAGGTAAGACCTCGTTAATCCTTAGCTCGCACAAGTTTCGACTTCTGAGGGCTGTCGTTCGTAGGGGAATGACAGCTGATCAACGAAAAACACAATTTCAACAAACTATTTCTTCGTCTGAACACCATAGAGATGCAGCGACTAATGCAAGCTTTTAGTCCTCTCTCTCTGGCATTGTACCCGTCTCGCGTCATTGCGAGGGGTGGGGATGTCTGTTATGTCACAAGACTCGGATGGGGTTGGGATGACCTTGGCATGACTTTCGCTGAATCTCTGCAGAAGGATAGTAATATCGTATGCTGATCAAAACTCTTAGACGGGCACAATCCTCCATTTTCAACCCCAGACCCCCTACAGCCCCCCAAAGCCTTCAAAGTACACTTGCTGGTGTGTTAATAACAGTTTCAATTCATCTTCAAAACGTTTCCCCTCACCACACCTCACCATCACCCTCGCATCCCCGCCCAACCCGCCATTAACGCACCATTGCACACTTTCAAAGTTGAAGATTCTTCAATTGTTTTACTTCAATCTTTTGAAGCTTTTACTATACATAAATGTACATTACACCACACCCCCTTCTTCACCCCTACACAGCCACCACCCTTCATTGATGCCCCATTACACATTTTCAATGTGGCATAGTTTTCATTTGCTTTTATTTAAAAAAATTAAGCTTTTATGTACACCCCCCCTCACTCCCCGTTCTCTCACCCCATCCTTTATGAATGTCCCATTATTGGAAAGTTGAAGATTTTTCAATTGGTTTTATTGATATCTTTCATGGGTATACTAGTAATAGTGTGTAATGGGGAGTTGATGAAGGGTTGGGTGAGGGTGCGGGGGTGAGGGCGAGGTGTAGATAGGGTAAAATATAGGATTTGGTTGGAGAATATAGGAGAATATAGGATCTTTATGCAAAGTTTCAGCGAATTTAGACGAGAGCCATTTTCCATAAGGATTTTGCGGGGTCCTTTGTCATTTGTAAAGCGTACCAAAATCATTGGTGTTTGACCTCCATGTCTTCTTCAGAGAAACCACATGCCTGAATACCATAAAGATACGGCAACTAATGTAAGCTTCTATTACTCAACGGCATTGTACCCGTCTCGCGTCATTGCGAGTGGTGGGGTTTTCTGTTACGTCAAACGACTCGTCTGGGATTAGGATGACCTTGGAATGACTTTGGAATACTGTTGTTTGGCTATGAGGGTAATTGTTCGACCTTGAAATGAAATCGGAAATGGTTCTTAATCGAATCATGGTTGGCCTTCATTCTTGTGTCTTCGGAGACTCTCAGGGGTTCTATTCTTGAGTTTGTTCGCATACGAATTCGATTCACTGTTTCACACCAATACACACAAAATATGTTTGTTTGTCTCTCTGATTCGTATACGAATTGAAGTCGAATGGTTCAAGAATAGCCACCCTGGGATTGTGCTTCGCATCATTGTGAGTTGTCTTGACCTTCATGCTTGACAGATTTGTCATTTGTAAAGCGTACCATATCATTTGAGTGGTGTGTTTGACCTCCATATTTTCTTCAGAGAGTACACATCAAGTAAGTAAGTAATTTGTTAATGCAACAGACACTACAGTGTATAAGCACAAGTCATAAAAAAAAAGGTACAGCATAATGAAACATAGTACACAACATAGTAAAAGATTGCTTAAAATAAAGTTACATAAGGTATGTGGATAAAATGTGACTCACGTGTCACAGAATAATATGTATAGAAAATACTAGTTAATTTAATTTAAAATAATTTCAAACAAGAAGTCAATCATACAGTAATAAAATACAATCACAGAATAATATGTATTATAAATAATAGTTATTTTAATTTAAAATAATTTCGAAACATGAAGCTAGGAACTCATCAATTTTAGCTAAGCATCTCTTGATTTTTTTTTAACTGCGTGTATGTTAAACTAGAAAATGTTATTTCATCTGGCAGTTTATTATATAACATTATGCAGTTGTAATATAGACTTTTCTTAAACTTTGCTGTTCTATGGAAAGGTATGTATAAATCTTTATGTCGTGTATTATATCTGTGGTAGTCGCTTGTAAACTGGAATACTTTTAAGTTCTGTCTTACATAGGTTAAACACATCAATAAACATATGGCAGGAAATGTCAAGATTTTATTAATTTTAAAGGTTTCCTTGCAACTCTCTCTGAAGCTTAGATTAAAGATTAAACGTATTATCCTTTTTTGTCCAGAAATATTCGAACCCAATCGGTGGCAAAACCCCAGGTCATGGTAATATATGAAATGTAGCTATATGCGAATGCATAATATAGATCAACAGTTCATTTGTGATGAGATATGCTTTCATTTGAAGTATTTCATATAAAGCTGTGTTCAGATTTTTACATACGTGATCTATGTGGTTGCTAAAGCTGAGTTCAGAGTCATACAGAGTTCCCAACAACTTCACTGATTCCGTAAATTTAGGTGAATGGGTGAATGGAATGATTTGAGGATGTTTTCTAATGTGGAAATCAATAATTTCTGTTTTGCTTTTATTCAAGCACAGTCTGATTTGTCTAGACCAATCTTCAACCTCATTATATACAGTTTTAATGTTCCTTGTCAGTTCATCAGGTGTCCTTCCGTTAACTGTAATAGTTATGTCAGCAGCGAAAAGTGTTATAGTACCCGTACTAACATGTAAAGGCAAGTCATTAATATAAATGAGAAATATTAGTGGCCCCAGAATCGATCCCAGTGGATCCCCAAGGGTTACGTTATATGCATTAGAATAGGATGTGTCTATTTTAACAATTAAAGAGCGATTTTTTAAATATGTATGTAACCAGTTTAATATAATGCCTCTAATACCTATATTCTTGCATTTTTCAAGAATAAACTCGATATCCAGACAATCGAAGGCTTTTGACATATCGAACATTAGAGAAGCAACATATTTTCCATCATCCAATTGTATGTATACCGGGTGGCTACGGAAGTATTGCCTACGGAATATCTCAGTTATTGTATGAAGTAGGTTTGTGAAATTTGGAGCGTCGATATAATGACATAAGAGCTAGAATTTGAGCATATTGACATGTCGAAGTTAACTTCCGGTCTGACCGGAAGTAACATCAACTTTCTTATTTTAAATGGAAACCCTATTTTTTTTTCTTTTCGCTTTATTCAGCATTCAATTTAAAAAGTAAGAACAGAGCCTGATGTTCACGAAGACGAAGAAGCATTTGTTATTAATGAGGAAACTGAAATTAATGTATTAGCTTTAGTACAATATGATAGCACAATTTCCTCAAGGCAGATTGGCGCCGAATTAGCTATAAGTAAGGACTCTGATAGGAATTTTTTTAAAAAACATCGCTTTAAATCCTTCAAGTATCAGTTGCATCAACATTTTTATGAAAATTACGGTGAAAGGCGCCTGGAATATTGTAATTGGTTTCTTCGACAAAATGCTGAGAATCACCTATTTAACTATTATATCTTGTTTACGGACGAGTCAAGATTTACCAATAATGGATTATTTAACAGGAATAATACAAGGTAGGTACTGTACTTTATTTGGATTATTGTCGATAGTCGAAGTGTAAAGTGCTAAAAGTGTGAACGGTCTTTTGTTTCAGGTACTGGGCGATAGAAAACGAGCACCGGTTTCGACAAGGTGGCTTCCAGGAGAGATTTGGTGTGAATGTTTGGGCAGGAATAGTTGGAACTCATATTGCTGGCCCCATTCTTTTTCAAGGCCAACTAACCGGAGAGAGATACTTTAATTTTTTAACGAATGAAATTTCGGAATTCATTAACAACCTACCAGCGGAAATAACTGAGAGAATGTACTTCCAGCAAGATGGCACCCCTCCGCATAATTCAAGAATAGCGGGAAATTATCTTCAAAATCGCTTTCAAGAGAGACTTATAACAACCCATGGTCCAGTCAGGTGGCCACCAAGGTCACCTGATCTCACTCCGTGCGACTTTTTTTCTATGGAAGCATCTTAAAAATAGGGTGTATTCCACACAGCCTACAACTCTACATGAGCTAGAAGTAAAAATTCGTAGAGCTTTCCAAGATATCACGCCCCAAATGTTGAGAAACGTTTTACATGAAAATATCACCAGAGTCAATAAATGTATTGACGCTGAGGGAATGCATTTCGAACATTTGTTTTGAATTTATTTTATCTTTAATCCTATCAATTTGATTTTTTTTTTCGATAAATCTGTTTTTTTGTTATTTGAATAATAATAATTGGATTTTTTGGTATTTCATTTCAAAAAATTACTTTCTATTATATCATTACAAAGGAATGGTTATACTGAATAGTACAGGCAAGAAAAAGTTGTATGTTCCTATTTAAGTTATGGACCTACAGAGTATTGTTTTTATCCCAATTTTTCCAATATTTTTTTTGGCGGCTTTTTATAACGCCGACGAATGAAAATAAAATATCACAGTAGTAGCAACTGTTATCAAGTGACGTATGGTTTCCTTAGCCAATTTTTCAATTTTTGGCTTTCATTTTGCTTCCACGGCCTACTCGGTGAATTTCAATAATAATTTTTTTCTGATCTAGTTTCTGGTTAGATACCAACTTGTGATATGTCAGTAGAAAGGGAATTGAATGCTGAATAAAGCGAAAAGAAAAAAAAATAGGGTTTCCATTTAAAATAAGAAAGTTGATGTTACTTCCG